>PVKP010038970.1:0-20495 GCA_004027715.1 Plecturocebus donacophilus
GGCGGCGGGGACGGGGCGGGGAGCAAGAGAATGGGGGAGGGGGCCGGCGGTCCCCCGAGCGGGCGGGGGAAAGGAGGGGAGCGAGGGGAGGTGCGCAGGCCGGAGGGGCGCGGAGGCGCCGGCGGCGGGGAAGGGGGGGAAGGACGGGGAAAGGGGAGAGGGAGGGAGGGGGCGGGTGAGGAGAGAAGCAGCAGAGTCACTTCACCGACCAGACGCCGCGGCCACCGCCGACGCCGCCGCCATTTTAACAGAGCGCTCGGGCTGCGCTCGGCTCTTTCCGCCCAGGCTTAGGAGCGGACGAGAGGCGCCTCGCGCTCTCATTCCCCCGCCTCCCTCCCTCCCTCGCCTCCGCCCCCCCACCTCTCCCTCCGCACACACGCCGCACGCTCCACACCCGGCCGTGGCCAGCTCGCCGCCCTCCCTTTCCTCTTCCGTCCGGCCTCCCCGCCCTCGGTCCACTCCCTCCGCGCGTTCGCCCACCCCGCCCAGCCCGGATCTCTGTCAGCGGCCGGAAGAGAAACGCCAAGCCAGTGCGGCCGCGGGGGGAGTCCGGGTGAGTAGGAGAAGATGGCGGAGGCAGTGAACGGGTCGTGGTTACGCGACGTCGCCCACCGCGACCCACTCCACGGGCTCGGAGTTCTGTGAGCGCCGGAGTCACTCGCACTGTCCTGTCCCCCGCCCCTGCTCTTCGCCATTTTTCCGCAGGGCCTGGGTCCAGGAATTGGTGCGGGTTGCTTCAGTGTTCCCTCCTCCTTCGCGCTCGGGCTTTTGGGGTGGGGGAAGCAGGGAGTCAAATGGGGTGCAGGGCCCGGGCTGTGCGCAGCCCTCTTCGGGCCCAAGGGTCACTCCCCACGGGGTCTGAGAGTGTATCAACCCAGGGCCCGGCTTAACTGCATCGGTGATTATCGCTACTCTGCAGTTCCTTGAAGGTCCTCCATCCTCGAGCAATAAGGTCCTTGACGTGACTAGAAATGGCGGGGTAGAGTGTTCGCCCGGTTTTTACGGAAGAGGGCCCATCAGCTCCACCTGAGATAGCAAATAATGCTTCTGAACAGAAAGCGAATAACAAAGTTATTAAGATAAAAAACAGGTGAAGGGGGCAGTCAGCTGAAGTTTATGTTAACAAACTTGGGATTTTCCTCACGCTCGCGCTTAATACCTTGCTAATTTTTGTGTTCAACGTGTTTAGGTAGATATGTGACTGCAAAGAAAGATCGTGTACATAATCTCTGAACGGTAACCAGAGCGACTATCAAGGCCCTGTAGTCATTCTCTTGATAGCTTTTGTCAAGATTATGGCACGCCCATCTTTCCATGCCAGATCCACCTTATTCCAAATGCTTTACTTTTCTGCTGCTTGAAGTTGATACTGTAAACATTCTGCCCAACCTGTTTTATTTCCTACGAGCAGATAATTCTTAGGATTTTGAATCTATTCTACCATCATCTCTTCTTCCTTGTCCTTCTCACAGAACTTGGGTTTTTGCACACTTACTTTGGATACTGAGGTAGACATTCAGACATTGTCCACCCAACATACATTCTCACCTATCCAACACAACTCCAATTCTTTTCTTTTTCTTTTTTTTTTTTTTTTTAAGACAAAGTCTCACTGTTGCCCGGGTTAGAGTGCAGTTGTGGGATCACAGTTCACTGCAGCCTCCACCTCCAGGGCTCAAGCCATCCTCCCACCTCAGCCTCCCAGTAGCTGGGACTGCAGGTGCTCTGCACCACACTTAGCTAATTGATTTTTAGTAGAGACAGAGTCTTGCTGTGTTGGCCAGGATGGTCTCGAACTCCTGCCCAAAGTTGATCCTCCAGCACCAAAATGTTGGGATTATAGGTTTGAGCCTACGTGATGGTGTCACATTTTTTTCAGGTAGCAGTTGAAACCATCATGGTGATCTGGTTTCTCCAGGGCTGGCCATATATAATTGAGCTTTTCCCGATGAAATGTAAGCAACAATCCCGAGCAACATAGTGGGACCGCCATCTCTACAAAAATTTAAAAATTATTGGATGATGGCTGATGCCAGTAATCCCAACACTTTGAGTGGCCAAGGCACATGGATTGCTTGAGGCCAGGAGTTGGACATCAGCCTGGGCAACATGGCAAAATTCCATCACCAATAAGAAAATTAGCTGAGTGTGGTGGTGCACACCCATAATCCCAGCTACTGGGGTGGCTGAGGTGAAAGGATGACCAGAGCCCAGGAGATGGAGACAGCGGTGAGCTGTGATCATACCACTGCACTCTAGCCTGGGCAACAGAGTGAGACCCTGTCTGGAAAAAAAAGAAATATAAGTAGAAATCTGCAGGATGGGTCTTTTGGGAAGAATTGCCCTATCCTAATACAGTAAGGGACAAATTCAGCTAACATACCCTTTAACCTTTCTTTCTACCTGAAAGATGGCTTTGATACACAAAGTAATATCAATGTTGTAATATTTTTATTTTTGAGACGGAGTCTCGCTCTGTCGCCCAGGCTGGAGTGCAGTGGCACAATCCAGACTCACTGCAACCTCTGCCTCCCAGGTTCAAGTCTCCTGCCTCAGCCTCCCGAGTAACTGTGACCACAGGCGCATGCCACCACACCCCGCTAATTTTTGTATTTTTAGTAGAGACAGGGTTTCACCATGTTAGCCAGGATGGCCTTGATCTCTTGACCTCATGATCCCCTCCACCCCCCGCCTCAACCTCCCAAAGTGCTGGATTACAGGTGTGAGCCACAGCATGCCTAACCCTTGTAATTTTTTTAACAATGAAACCTTTTTATCCCACTTGTGGTTTCATTGTTTTAAAAATTTGATGAAACAGGCAGAGGCTCGGTGGCTCATGCCTATAATCCCAGAACTTTGGGAGGCCAAAATGGGTGGATGACCTGAGGTCAGGAGTTCAAGACCAGCCTGACCAATATGGTGAAACCCCATCTCTACTAAAAATACAAAAAATTAGCCAGGTGTTCTGGTGGGCTCCTGTAATCCCAGCTACTCTGGAGGCTGAGGCAGGAGAATTGCTTGAAGCCTGAAGGCAGAGGTTGTGGTGAGCTAAGATCGCGCCATTGCATACCAGCCTAGGCAATAGAGAGACTCTGTCTCAAAATTAAAAAAAAAAACAGATAAGGCACAGAAGCCAGTAAAAATGAGGTTTTTACTGCCTCCTAACTCTAGACCCTTCACTCTATCTTGCTGATTTGGTATATGCATCAAGAGGGACTTTTTTTTGAGATAGTCTTGCTTGGTCACCCAGGCTGAAGTGCAGTGGTGCGATGTTGGCTCACTGCAACCTCTGCCTCCTGGGTTCAAGTGATTCTCCTGCCTTGGCCTCCTAAGTAGCTGGGATTACAGGCATGAGCCACCACGCCTGGCCATGACACAGAATTTCTTATAAAACATCCCCTAAGTTCTTGTGAATCTGAATTTTCAAAACCATAATCAGCATAATCATACTATCTTTGATGGCTTGCAGATGATAAAGTTGACTGTTTTTGATATTTTGTTTATATGTCACCATCTAGTGGCAGAATCAATCTCTAAATAAAAACATACAATCTACTGTGTGAAATTTCTAATTCTTCAGTTTGTAGTATGTTCCTAAAAACCAGCCCCACATACACAACTTTGGAAAATTATTATTTCCATAGAAATGATTTGCCCTTCTGAGCATTGTGGTCGCTATTATTGAACATAGGCTTTTTTTTTTTTTTTTTTTTTTTTTTGAGACAAAGTCTCCCTCTGTTGCCCAGCCTGGTGATCTCTGCTCACTGTAGCCTTCACCTCCAAGGTTAAAGTGATTCTCCTGTCTCACCCTCCCCAGTAGCTGGGATTACAGGCACCCACCACCACGCCTGGCTAATTTTTATATTTTTAGTAGAGGCAGGTTTTCACCATGTTGGCCAGGCTGGTCTCCAACTCCTGACCTCAAGTGATCCACCAGTGGCCTCCCAAAGTGCTGGGATTACAAATATGAGCCACCACACCCAGCCTGAACACAGGCCTTTAACCTTTGTATCTTTATTGTGTGTGAAGTTTGGGGGAAAATACCAGAATTACTGTGGGATATGCTCCTCTTTCACACCTACATTCCAGGTACTATTTTGTGCAACTTAGGGCCATTATTGGAAGGCAGGTATGCTATTATATTCTTTCTACGGCACCCAGTCGAGTTGCCTAGTTTGTTCAGCAATTTGTACATAAGCTTAGCAAATTGCTTTCTAGTTACTAAATTGCTAAAATGATTGTTACTAAACAAATTGGATTATATCATTTTGCTGATTAAAACTCTTCAATAGGCCAGGTACAGTGACTCACGCCTGTAATTCCAGCATTTTGGGAGCCAAGGTGGGCAGATCACGAGGTCAGGAGATCAAGACCATCATAGCTAACATGGTGAAACCCCATCTCTATACCAGAAATACAAAAAATTAGCTGCATGTGGTGGCAGGCGCCTTTAGTCCCAGCTACGCGGGATGCTGAGACAGGAGAATTGCTTGAAACGGGAGGCAGAGGTTGCAGTGAGCCGAGATCATGCCACTGCACTCCAGCCTGGGTGACAGAGTGAGACTCTGTCTCAAAAAAAAAAAAAAGGCATTTAAGAAAATATTGAAAAAAAAGCCCACGCATACTTAAAAAAACTCTTCAATAATTTCCTGTTGCATTTGGAATAAACTCTTTACTTGGGTCTTCCTCAACTTACCTGTCTACTCTTTTTTCTTTTGAGATGGAGTTTGCCTAGACTCGAGTGCAGTGGTATGATCTTGGCTCAATGCAACCTCTGCCTCCTGGGTTCAAGCAACTCTCCTGCCTCAGCCTCCCCAGTAGCTGGGACTACAGGAATGTGCCACTACCGCTGGCTGATCTCATATTTTTAGTAGAGATGATGGGATTTCACCATGTTGGCCAGGCTAGTCTCAAACTCCTGACCTCATGATCTGCCCACCTCAGCCTCAAAGTGCTGGAGTTACAGACGTGAGCCACCATGCCTAGCCAAAATTTCTTTTTCTTTAAGCCATTTTAGCTGGGTGTGGTGGCTCACACCTGTAATCCCAACACTTTGCGAGGCTGAGGTGGGTGAATCACCTGGGGTTGGAAGTTCAAGACCAGCCTGACCAACATGGAGAAACCCCATCTCTACTAAAAATAAAAAATTAGCTGGGCATGATGGCACGTGCCTGTAATCTCAGCTACTCAGGAGGCTGAGGCAGGAGGATCGCTTGAACCTGGGAGACAGAGATTGCAGTGAGCTGAAATCTCACCATTGCATTCCAGGTTGGGAAACAAGAGCAAAACTCTCAAAAAAAAAATACAATAAATAATTTTTTAAAAATAAGCCATTTTTTAGATTTTCATACAAACACATTTCTAACTGATACCAATTTTTTTTTCTGAGACAAGTCTCACTCTGTCTTTGCACAGGCTGGAGTACAGTGGCCCGATCTCAGCTCACTGCAACCTCTGCTTCCCAGGTTCAAGCGATTATCCTGTCTCAGCCTCTTGAGTAGCTGGGACTACAGGTACACGCTACCACACCCGGCTAATTTTTTGTATATTTAGTAGACACGAGGTTTCACTGTGTTGGCCAGGCTGGTTTCAAACTCCTGATCTCAAGTGAGCTGCCAGCCTTGGCCTCTCAAAGTGCTGGGATTACAGGTGAGAGCCACTGCACCTGGCCTAATACAGATAATCTTTTAATAATTATTTGTATCTGTCAAGGCTGCGGTGAGCCATGATCTGGCCACTGCACTCCAGCCTGAGAGAGTGAGACCCTGTCTCAAAAGAACATGTAGAACAACTACTATAGATGAGTAGTACTAGGATGTGTTAAAGACACTCTTTGATCCTTAAAGAATTTTTTTAAGAATCCCTTGCTTCCTAGGTTTTTTTTTCTTTAAAAACTTACATGATGCTTAAACTGCTTTGATAATTTAGAAAATTCTTGTTATAAATGGTCATTGCTCTTTAATCATCTACATCAGGGCTGAACAAACTTCTTTTTTTTTTTTTTTGAGACAAAGTCCCGCTCTGTTGCCCAGGCTGGAGTGCAGTGGCATGATCTCGGCTTACTGTAACCTCCACCTCCTGGGCTCAAGCACTTCTGATTCAGCACGCCACCAGCCCCATCCAATCTTTGTATTTTTTGTAGCGCTGGGGTTTCACCATGTTTCCCTGACTGGTCTCAAACTCGAGCTCAGGTGACCTGCCTGCCTCAGCCCTCCAAAGTGCTGGGATTACAGGTATGAGCCACCATGCCCAGCCTCAACAGGCTTTTTGTATAAAGTGCAGATAGTAAAGGTTTTTTGCTTTACAGATAATATGGGTCTCTTACCACAACTACTCTGTTAGTGCAAAAGCAGCTATAGATAATAGGGCAATAAATGGCTATATTACAATAAAACTTTATGGACTTTGAAATTTGTATAATTTTCATGTGTCATAAAATACTTTTCTTAATTTTATTCAACCATTTAAAATGTTAAAACCATTTTTAGCCCACAAGCCACACAAAGCATATAGCGGCCCAGAAATAGCCTATGAACTGTAATTTACCAACCCCTTATCTACTTCAGTTGCTTAAGAGATAAGGCACAGAGGTGAGCCTATCAGTCTTCTATCTGCCTTGAATACATATGCTGTCTGGAGTAGCACATGTCAAGGCATTGAAGATGGCAGAATGGAAAGAAAAGTCCTGGGTCCCTGGTGGCATTCTTAATTGGCTCATTAGTGCCATCAACTGCCTTTTTATTGCTGTGTAAGACTTTTGGCTCTCTAACAAAAATAAAACCCAAAAGCCAATGTTGGTTTTTTGCAGCCCAATGGAGTTATGAGAGTAGCTGTAGTAAGCTAATAATGCCTCTTCCAGGCCCGGCGTGGTGGCTCACGCCTGTAATCTCAGCACTTTGGGAGGCAGAGGCAAGTGGATCACGAGATCAAGAGATCGAGACCATCTTGGCTAAGATGATGAAACCCTGTCTCTACTAAAAAATACAAAAATTAGCTGGGCCTGGTGGTGCGCACCTGTAGTCCCAGCTACTCGGGAGGCTGAGGCAGGAGAATCACTTGAACCTGGGTGGTGGAGGCTGCAGTGAGCTGAAATGGTGCCACTGCACACCAGCCTGAGGACAGCATGAGACTTCCTCTCAAAAAAATGAAATAAGTAATGCCTCTTCCTCACACCAAACATCCATGTCCTAATCCCCAGAATCTGTGGGTACCTCACATAGCCAAAGGGACTTTGCTAATATAAATATAAGAACCTTGAGATGAAAGAGTATCCTGGAATTATTCAGGTAAGCCCAATTAATTACACAGCACCTTAAAAGCAGCGAATCTTTTCCAGTTTTATTCAGAGGAGCTGTGACTACACAACACCAAAGATGCAGTGTTGCTGGCTTTGAAGGTGGAGGAAGGGGGACTAGGACTCTAGAAATGTGGGTGGTCTCCAGAAGCTGAAAAAGACAAGAAAATAGATTCTCCCCTTTAACCTCCAGAAAGGAATACAGCACTGCTGACTGATTTTAGCCCACTGAGACCCATTGTGGACTGCTTGCTTACAGAATTATAAAATAAGTGGGTTGTTATAAGCCACTAGATTTATGGTAATTTCTTATAACAGCATAGAAAATTAATACAGGTAGCATGCAGAAATAGGGAACAGCATATGCAAAATCCCTGAGATAGAAAATAACTTGGCTGTTTCTAGGAACAAAAATAAAGCAAGCAAGTGTGTAGTCATAATAACCAACAAGGAAGAAGGGGGCCCAGCTGGGGGAGAACAATTGTTTTGAGAGACCACTAACCGCAAACAACCCACTGGCACCACTACCTTGCTCCCCACATAGCCCCAGCAGCATGACCTCATTCTACACATAGCCCTCTCCAGCCTCGGCCTCTTTGCAGACAGCCCCTTCTCTGCTGTGATGCCCCTTGCACCCTTGCAACGTATCTTTCATATATATATACATATATATATATATATGTATACATACGTATACATATATATATATGTATACGTATATATATATGTATTTTTTTTTTTTTTTTTTCTGAGAGGGAGACTTGCTCTGTCACCAGGTTGGAGTGCAGTGGCATGATCTCGGCTGACCACAGCCTCTGCCTCCTGAGTTCAAGTGATTTCCATGCCTCAGCCTCCTGAGTAGCTGAGACAACAGGCACACGCCACCATGCCCAGCTAATTATTTGTATTTTAATAGAGACAGGGTTTCACCATTTTGACCAGGATGGTCTTGATCTTCTGACCTAGTGATCCACCCGCCTCAGCCTCACAAAGTGCCAGGTTTACAGGCGTGAGCCACTGTGCCCAGCCTCTTTATACTTTTCTCTAATACATCTGACTTTCTTTACCTATGACTGTCTTGGAAAACTCCTTTACTGTCCATGACACCGGCCCTAGCCAATCACACCCATGACATTTTGGTGGCTATACGGGGAGTGATTGGGGACTACCCCCCTCCTCTCTCTTACTCCTTGAACTCCAATTTCTCAGTGGACAGAATCCAAGAGGGACAATTGAAGGTCCCTGGCCAGGGCCACTCCCCAGCAGATCGGAAGGTTCCAGTGGGAAGAGATCTGACCACCACTGTCCAATCGAGTGAGAGGTTCAGAGTTGGCTTCTGGTGGACAAACTCTAGTATCCATCCCTCTGGCAATTGATGGCAACTGGCCAGGGCCACTCCCTGGTTGTAACCTGAAGGCCAGGGAGTGAACAAGTTTGGCTGCCTCGCCCGGAAAGGAAGAAGGCACCCATCTTGTCTGGTCAAAAGTCCCCAGTCGGCCAGGCGCGATGGCTCACGCCTGTAATCCCAGCACTTTGGGAGGCTGGAGCAGGCAGATCACCTGAGGTCAGGAGTTCAAGATCAGCCTGGCTAACATGGTGAAACCGTATTTCTACTAAAAATACAAAAAGGTAGCTGGGCGTGGTGGCGTGCACCTGTAATCCCAGCTACTTGGGAGGCGAAGGCAGGAGAATTGCTTGAAACCGGGAGGCAGAGGTTGCAGTGAGCCAAGATTGTGCCATTGCACTCCAGCTTGGGCAACAAGAGCGAAACAAAAATAGAGCTCAGTCACTCTGTAGCTCAGTTGGCAGTGGAACCTCAACCAGGGCAAGCCTGTACACATTCTGGGGAATTCACACTGTAGTTCTCTCGTGAAGACAGCCAGTCATCCTGCTCCAGATACCTTAAGTCAGGTGATCCCAAACAGCACCAGGACTGTGAGTCTTCCCTCAACCGTTTCCCCTCATACCTGGATTAAGCACCCAGCATAATCCATACCCGGACTAAACTGGGATCACTCACTGTTACAGTGAACCCCAAGTTTCTCTTCAAAGAATCAGTATGTCAGTATGTTCAGCTCTCTTATTCTTTAATTCTCTATTTTAAAGTTTTAACTTCCTTGTAATTCCAGTAAACAACCTTCTACACCGATTCTAATCAGTACCTCACGTCTGTTCCCCCAGCTCCTGGCTCCATCCTGGCTCATCCCGGTCACTTGCTCGAGTCACCTGCTCCAGTCACCTTCTTTGATCTAGGTCACTCCTGGCTACCTGCTCTGACACACCCATAAACATCCTCACCAAAACACCCACTGTGCCACTCCAGCTTGGATCCCTGCTCTCTTTAAAATAGCCAACTGGGATTAGTCTAGCTTGTTCGGTCTAACCCTAGCCAATAAGGGAACAACACAGCAATAAGGATGACCCCCCCCATCAGGCATAAATACCCCTTCCTGTCCTTGTCCAAGCGTGGGGCCACCATTTCTCCATCGATGAGCCACACCCTTCTATAGAAGTAAACTGTCTTGCTGAGAAGATTTATCTTTGACTGCTATTTCTTTCGTGGCATCGAAATTTTACTTATAACACTCACCCAGTGTTCATCCAGTGTAACGCCCTAGCGCAAGATCCTTTCCAGTAGGTGGAACCTCCCCTTTGAAAAATGCATCTCTTAGCCAGCCACAGTGGCTCAAGCCTGTAATCCCAGCACTTTGGGATGCCGAGGCAGGCAGATTGTCTGAGGTCAGGAGTACAAGACCAGCCTAACCAACATGGTGAAACCCTGTCTCTACTAAAAGTACAAAAATTAGCAGGGTGTGGTGGTACTCACGTGTAGCCTCAGCTATTCGGGAGGCTGAGGCAGCAGAATCACTTGAACCTGGGAGGCAGAGGTTGCCACTGCACTCCAGCCTGGGCAAAGAAAGAGTGAGACTCTGTCTCAAAATAAATAAAATATTGGGGATAGCCAGGTGCGGTGGCTTATGCTATAATTCCAGCACTTTGGGGGGCCAAGGCAGGTGGATTACTTGAGGTCAGGAGTTTGAGACCAGCCTGGCCAACATGGTGAAACCCCATCTCTACTAAAAATAGAAAATTTAGCTGGTTTGTGGTGACAGGTGCCTGTAATCTCAGGCTACTGAGGAGGCTGAGGCAGGAGAATTGATTGAACCTGGGAGGTGGAGGTTTCAGTGAGCCGAGACTGCGCCATTGCACTCCAGTCTGGGTGACAAGAGTGGAGCTCTGTCTCAAAAAACAAGGGGGCAGGATAAATTTGACATTCGGACTCTCAAAAAGAAATGTCCTTTTTTCTTGTGTAATATAGCATGGCCCCTATGCAGAAAATCGTCAAATTAACTTTTTTTTTTTTTTTTTTTTGAGACAGTCTTGCTCTATTGCCCGGGCTAGAACGCACTGACTCAATCTTGGCTCACTGCAACCTCTGCCTCCCAGGTTCAAGTGATTCTCCTGCCTCAGCCTCCTGAGTAGCTGGGATTGCAGGCATGTGCTGTCACGTCCAGCTAATTTTTGTATTTTTAGTAGAGATAGGGTTTCACCACATTGGCCTGGCTGGTCTCAAATTCCTGACCTCAGGTGATCTGCCCGCCTTGGCCTCCCAAAGTGCTGGGATTACAAGTGTGAGCCACTGTACCTAGCCTATCTCCTCCTCCTTATATAAATGAGAGCAGAATAAGGAGTACAAGGCTATAAGAGAAAGAAAAACACAGGGACAGGCTGGGCACAGTGGCTTATGCCTGTAATCCCAGCACTTTGGGAGGCCAAGGCAAATAGATTGCTTCACTCCAGGAGTTCAAGCCTCACTTGGGCAACATGGCCAAACCCCCGTCTCTACAAGAAAATACAAAAATCTGCCAGATGCAGTGGTTCATGCCTGTGATCCCAGCACTTTGGGAGGCTGAGGCAGGTGGATCACAAGGTCAGGAGTTGGAGACCAGCCTGGCCAATATGGTGAAACCCTGTCTTTACCAAAAATACAAAAATTAGCTGAGCATGGTGGCAGGTGCCTGTAATCCCAGCTACTGGGAAGGCTGAGATAGGAGAGTCATTTGAACCCGGAAACCAAAGGTTGCAGTGAGCCGAGATTGTGCCATTGCAGTCCAGCCTGGATGACAAGAGTGAAACTCCGTCTCAAAAATAAAATAAAATACAAAAATTAGCCAAGTGTACTGGTGGTGGTACACCTATAGAATCACCTGAGTCTGGGAGGCAGAGGTTGCTGAGAACCAAAATTGTGCCACTGCACTCCAGCCTTGGTGACAGAGTGAGACCCTGTCTCAAAACACAAACACACACACACACAGACCACACACACACACACACACGGCCAAGAGGCAGGCTCAACTGTTGGCTGCTTTAGAACCCCCTGACCCCCTCTAGGTTGCTTTAAGGACACTCCTCCAGGTAACTGCCATTGGTGCGGGAAGGCAGGCCACTGGAAGGAAGTCAAACTGCCCCAGTGGAATAAATGGGAAAAAGTCCCATATGGCTTACACCCTCTGCCACAAGCTCAGCCACTGAAAATAGGACTTCCCTGAGAGCCAAAAGCCCCCCAGGACAGAATCCCAACCCCCCAATGGCATTGAGCTGAAGAGGCCCTCTGCTCCAGCTGGCTTGCAAATTAGGCATTGTCATCAACAGGACAAAGCCAAGGCAACTCTGGAAATAGCAAATAAAATTATAAATTTCCCTTTGGATTCAAGAACTGCCTACTCTGAGGCCAGGTGTGGTGGCTCATGCCTGTAATCCCAGCCCTTTGAGAGGCCAAGGTGGGTGGATCACGAGGTCAAGAGTTCAAGACCAGCCTGGCCAAGATGGTGAAACCCTCTCTCTACTAAAAATACAAAAAAAATTAGCCAATGAAGTGGCAGGCACCTGTAATCCTAGCTACTCGGGTGGCTGAGGCAGGAGAATTGCTTGAACCTGGGAGGCAGAGGTTGCAGTGAGCTAGGATCGCGCCACTGCATCTCAAAAAAAAATAACTGCCTACTCTGTACTAATCTGCTCCAAGCAACTCTCCTCCAAATCCTGTTGGGTAACTGGCAAATGGCACCCCTCCCTCTAAAAAACAAATTCACACCCCTTTACTTACCATTCTCCCACCAGTCTCTGATAATGTCTAAATACCCCACATCCCTTTGGGGCAAGGATGGGTGCCTGCTTAATATTTACCCATTCTCTGAATTCATCTTCCCCAAAAGATGACCCAGGAAAGCTCCCTAAATCTTTAACCAGTAACTTCAACCTAGATAGCTCTACCTCAGGGATTTAAAATAGCCCACACTTATTCAAACAAGCCCTGGCAAGAAATCTAACCAACCAATTTTTTAAAGAGGTGTAACTGCCAAACTATAAAGGTTGTAAAGGTAGAAGTATTTTTGGTAAGGAAGGTTATGAAAAGGAGATTTTATACGAGAAAGGATCTTACATGGTAAATTCTTGTCCTAAAATAAAATGACTGGTTGTTTTAAAAGAAGAGTATTTAGGACAAGTGAAAGTCCAATAGTGTTGTAAATTATCTAAGTCCTGAGAAAATTCATGAAAGGAAATTCATAAAAGGGATGTTGTATATAATTAAGGCATAATAATTGCTGTAAAATTGGTTCCCTATGCTATGTCTAATTAAATTCAAATACTTTTTCATTGAGTTTAATTTCCAGGTTATCTAAATGGGCTTCCAATAAGGAAAAATAGCCACGCTACAAAAAGTTTTTCATTGCCTTTTTGGTAACTGGCTTAAGAAACAAAATTTTTATCCTCAAAGTGCTAGATTACAGGCATGAGCCACAGCGCCTGACCTGGCTAATTTTTGTATTTTTAGTAGAGACAGGATTTCACCATGTTGGTCAGGCTGGTCTCAAACTCCTGACCTTGTGATCTGCCTACTTCAGCCTCCCCAAGTGCTAGGATTACAGGCATGAACCACTGCTCCTGGCCAATTTTTATCTTCTAGAATTCAACAACAGTTTTTACCTTCAAATGACGCTGCAAATGGGATATGAGTATCTCCCCAGTGATGCCTGCTACCTTTACGAATCTCCCCTAGATTCAGCTGAACACGTTTCACTTTGAAATGCTCCCCTTCTCTGATGAGTCCCTTCCTCTGGCAAAATCCAATATCCTAAGTCCCACAGTGAGGAACAATCACCCACAGGGTCTCCTAACAGAGCAACAATAATAGGTAGGGTGACTGCTATGTCCAGGTTCAGCAGGAAGTAATTGGAAGATGAGATCTCCACCCCAATGCCAAACATTTGTCACTGTTCTTGGGGTGAGGTGTATAGTCCTGATAAGAAAACAACAATGAGGAAGAGGCCTGGGGGTCAGGTCTGGGAGAACAGTTCTGAGAGACCACTAACCCCAAACAACTGGCTAGCACAACTACCTTGCTCCACACATAGCCCCAGTGTCATGACCTCATTCCACATGTAGCCCCCTCAAGCAGACCCTGTAAAACTTCCTCTAGCCCCTGCCTCTTTGCAGACAAATGATTCTTTGCTGTGCTGACCACTGCACCCTTGCCATGTATCTTCATACTTTCCCTAATACATCTGCCTCACTTTTCTTTGTGTGTGTGTGTGTGTGTGTGAGAGAGAGAGAGACAGTCTTACTCTGTTGCCCAAACTAGAGTGCAGTGATGCAATCTCGGCTCACTTCAACCTCCACCTCCAGGGTTCAAGCGATTCTCCTGTCTTAGCCTCCCAAGTAGCTGGAATTACTGGCACCTGCCAACATGCCAGCTACTTTTTGTATTTTTAGTAGAGACAGGATTTCACCATCTTGGCCAGGCTGGTCTTAAACTCCTGACCTTGTGATCCACCTGTCTCAGCCTCCCAAAGTGCTGGGATTACAGGCATGAGCCACTGTGCTTGGCCACATTTGCTTTCTTTACCTATGCCTATCTTGGTAAATTCCTTTATTGCCCATGACACTGGCCCCAGCCTGTCACACTTGCAAAAGCCAGCATGACTAGAATGTGGTTGATGGAAAAGACCTCAGCCAGACTTTAGAGAGTACAAAAAGTTTGCTAAAATTTTGGCCTATATCATACAAGCAACGGGAAGCTTTTAAGTCTGGAAGCAGCAAAATCAGATTCGTGTTTTATTATTTTTGAGACTGAGTTTCACTCTGTCCTCCAGGCTGGAGTGCAGTAGTGCCATCTCAGCTCACTGCAACCTCTTTCTCCTGGATTCAAGTGATTCCCCTGCCTCAGCCTCCCAAGTAGCTGGGATTGCAGGCACATGCCACCATGCCCTGCTAATTTTTTTTGTGTTTTTAGTAGAGACAGGGTTTCACTATGTTGTCCAGCCTGGTTTTGAACTCCTCACCTCAGGTGGTCCGCCCACCTCGGCCTCCCAAAGTGCTAGGATTACTGGTGTGAGCAACTGCACCCAGCCAGGTATGTATTTCAAAATATTGTGACTAATCTGTAGAGCGTGGGTTGGAAGTAGGACTACTGGAGGGCCAATAATATTAATCCAGAAACATAATGATAGTTTGGACTAGGATAATTGGAAAGAAATAGAGAAAAGAGAGTCAACCCTAAGGATGTTTTAGAGGAGAAAGGAAAAAGACTTGGTTGATGAGTATCAAGAGAGGGAAAAATGGTATCAGGGCTGGCTCCAGATTTGTGATATGCACAGGTGAATAAATACACGCATTCAGTAAGTGCCCATAAACTGGTGCCTTTAGCAAAGATAGAGATCACTTAAAGGAGCACCAAAGGGAGATGAGATTAAGATGAGAAGTACTATTTTGCAAGTGTTCAGTTGGAGGTACCTGTGAGATTACTATAAGGAGTTGTTGATTAGGCAGCTCTTTTTGAATTTAAAGCTCAGAGAAAACATCTGGACTGGAAAGGCAAATATGAAAACAATCCTTGTATACGGTCTATTTTATTTTGGAAGTGTTCAATTTGAGGTACCTGTGAGATTTTTAAAAGGAGTTGTTGAGTAGGCAGCTGTTTTTGAATTTAAAAGTCAGGGCCAGGTGTGGTGGTTCACGCTTGTAATCCCAGCACTTGGGAGGTCCAGGCAGGCGGAACACGAGGTCAAGAGATCGATACCATCCTAGCTAACATGGTGAAATCCCATCTCTACTAAAAATACAAAAATTGGCAGGCACCTGTAATCCCAGCTACTGGGGGAGGCTAAGCCGGGAAAATTGCTTGAACCCGAGAGGCAGAGATTGCAGTGAGCCGAGATCGTGCCATTGCACTCCAGCCTAGGCGACAGAGGGGGACTCCGTCTCAAAAAAGAAAAAATTAACCTGCCCA
This sequence comes from Plecturocebus donacophilus, assembly GCA_004027715.1. NCBI lineage: Eukaryota > Metazoa > Chordata > Mammalia > Primates > Pitheciidae > Plecturocebus > Plecturocebus donacophilus. The sequence goes on from PVKP010038970.1 coordinate 15,582, forward strand.
AAATGCTATTTGTGCTGAGGTTGAGAAACCCTGCTCTAATACACCAAGTATGTTCCACCCTAGGACCTTTGCACTCACTGATCCCTCTACCTGAATGCACTTTCCCTAGATAATTACATGGCTTGTTTCCTAACTTCCTGTTCAAATGTTACTTACAGAGAAGCCTTCCTTGGCTACCCTGTGTAAAATATCATCCCCCAGTCAATCTACTTATTATGTCTTCCTCTCCCACTAGAAAGTAAGCTCCATGGGAGCTGGACCTTCATTGTATCTTGAGCACATGGTAAGCAGTCATTAAATATTTACCTATTAATAAATGCATTAACACTGCATCATTTTATACTATCAGCAGAGAGTTCACAATTTTATATCTTGGCTGTACTAGATATATTTTAATATTTGCCAATTTGGAAGATGAAAATTTGATTTTTGTGGAATTTCATATTATTCATACTACTTGGAATTTTTTTTTTTTTGAGATTGAGTCTTGCTCTGTCACCCAAGCTAGAGTGCAGTGGCAGGATCTCAGCTGAGTAGTTGGGATGACAGGTGCACACTACACCTGGCTAATTTTTTTGTTTTGTATTTTTAGTAGAGACGGGGTTTCAACATGTTGGCCAGGCTGGTCCCAAACTCCTGACCTCAAGTGATCTGCCCACCTTGGCCTTCCAAAGTGTTGGGATTACAGGCGTGAGCCATTGTGACTGGCCTTTTTTTGGATTTTAATGTGTAATAACAATTTTTTTTTTCAAGACAGAGTTTTGCTCTTGTTGCCCAAGCTTAGAGTGCAGTCAGTGGCACTATCTTGGCTCACTGCAACCTCTACCTCCCAGATTCAAATGATTCTCCTGCCTCAGCCTCCCAAGTAGCTGGGATTACAGGTACCCGCCACCACATCCAGCTAATTTTTGTATTTTTAGTAGAGATGGGGTTTCATTGTGTTGGTCAGGCTAGTCTTGTTGAACTCCTGACCTCATGATCCGCCTGCCTCAGCCTCCCAAAGTGCTAGGATTACAGATGCACAGGCTTTTTTTTTTTTTTAAATAGCCTCTCCTACAAACGATTATCCTTGTACCTTCTTTTCAAATACCTTGATTATCTGATGGTAGAATAATACAAATTGACATTAGGAAATATAGTTTTAGGCTGAGCGCGGTGGCTCACGCCTGTAATCCTAGCACTTTGGGAGGCTGAGGTGGGTGGATCACCTGAGGTCAGGAGTTCAAGACCAGCCTGGCCATCATGGTGAAACCCCATCTTTATAAAAAAATAAAATGAAATAAATTAAAAAAAAAAAGAAATAGTTTTAGGCCAAGCACAGTGGCTCATACCTGTAATCTCAGCACTTTTGGAGGCCAAGGCAAGAGGATCACTTGAGCCCAGGAGTCCAGCCAGCCTGAACATGGGAAGACCAAAAAAATTAAAGAAAAATAGCTGGGCATGGTGGCACACAGTTGTAGTCCCAGCTACCTGAGAGGTTGAGGTGGAAAGATCACTTGAGTCCCAGAGTTTGAGGGCGTAGTGAGCTGCGATCATGCCACTTCACTCTAGTCTGGGCCACAGAGCAAGACCCTGTCTAAAGTTTGTCCCAGAAACCTCATCAATTTGAAGTACTCCAGTGATCCAGATCATTCCCTGTCCCTGTGCTACATAGTGCCAACAGATGAATGCATCAGCTACACATGCATGACAATCTAGTGGCTGGATAACCAGTTAGGTGGAATTTCTCAGAAGGAAGGTTGGGTTAGATGCCCTTCTAGGTGCTTTCCTTAATGTCTAAGACTAAATTATGAAGAATTATCTAGCACCAATGTTCTGAACTAATCAATTCATTTTACCTATTTTCTATAAATTCATTGCCTTTAAAGCTATCTTTGGTAACTTGAGAATAAGGCAGAATATGTACTATTTTATATCAAGTTGGAGTGCCCAGCTAGAATTCTGCCCCTCAATTCATTGTGGAAGACTAAGTTCTGGAAATTACTCTGGTTGGTGTTGAAGACAGACTGATACATGTCAAATTTCATCTGTGATTCATGGTATGACTTCAGTTTTATTTCATCTGTCCTTCTTCAGAGATGTTGCCCTGGCACCAGCCACTGCAAGATAAAAATAATGAATCATTCATTATGGGTATGAAACAACTGAAAGTTTAATAAGTGTCTAACTGGTAGTCCACATTTTGGAGACCAGTTATGACAGTTACTAAATTGACACAACTCAAATGAACAGCAGAGCACTTTATCACAAACTAACATTCACCCTGGAATGTACTGTACAGTCAACCTCTTCCCTCTCCTTCTATCTCTCCATTTCTGTGCCTTTCATCTTATTTATTGAGACAGTCTGGCAGTTGCCCAGACTGGAGTGCAGTGGCTCGATTTCCACTGACTGCTACCTCTGCCTCCCAGGTTCAAGCGATTCTCTTCCCTCAGCCACTGGCGTAGATGGGATTACAGGCACTCGCCACCATACCCAGCTAATGTTTTGTTTTTAGTAGAGACCAGGTTTCACTGTTTTGGTCAGGCTGATCGTGAACTCCTGACCTTGTGATCCACCCACCTCAGCCTTTCAAAGTGCTGGGATTACAGTTGTCACTGCACCCCACATAGAAGTCTGTGTTGCCCAGGCTGTAGTACAGTGACAATTTATAGGCCCAGCATGCTTTGAAAAGCCTGGTTTGAGGCAATCCTTCTGCCTCAGCTTCCCAAGTAGCTAGGACTACAGGCATGTTCTATCACTTCCCTGGCTCAAGGGATCCTCCTGCCTCAGCCTCCTGGATAGCTGCAAGGACAAATATATGTCACAACACCTGGACAACCTGGGGTCTACTTTTATCTTATAGGATGGCTATTTAGTGATTTGTTCTCAGCAAATTGATATCCTTGTGTTTGAAGAAATTCTCTTGAATCCTTTTCCATACCCTCCATTTTCTTTGTTTTATTTGAGTGCTCCTCAAATTTTTAAAGTAGTTTGTATTTTGCATCCTTTTCTCTTTTTACTCTATTTCTGGAAGATTTCTTCAACTCTTTTTATTTCTGCTATTCTCTTATTTCAAATATTTTTTATCTTAATGTACCTATATGGTGGTATTGTTTTCATTTCTTGCTTGGAAAAATCAACTTTTCTAAGGGTATTGGTGACAGTTTTTTGGTTTTGCGTGTTTATTTTCTTGCCTGTGCAGTCTGTTTTCAAGTTGCTTTCATTTCTGTTTATTTCCATTTTACAATTCATATTGAGATTGCCCTCAGATGTCTGGGAATCATTAGTTGTCCATTTACACACACATTATATAAAACATAGAGAGAAGGGTGGGTGTGGTAGCTCACGCCTGTAATCCCAACACTTTGGGAGGCCGAGGTGGTATCAACTGAGGTTAGGAGTTCTAGACCAACCTGGCTAACATGGTGAAATCCCATCTTTACTAAAAATACAAAAATTAGCTGGGTGCAGTGGCGCATGCCTATAATCCCAGCTGCTCCGGAGCCTAAGGCAGGAGAATTGCTTGAGCCCAGGAGTGAGCTGAGATCGCACCACTGCACTCCAGCCTGAGCAACAGGGCAAGACTCTGTCTCAAAGATGAATAAGTAAGTTTTATATATACACACACACGCACGAAAAAGAACGTCACTCTGGCTGGAGTGCAGTGGCACAATCTTGGCTCACTGAAACCTCTGCCTCCTGGGTTCAAGCGATTCTCCTGCCTCAGTCTCTCAAGTAGCTGGGATTACAGGTGTGCACCAACACACTCAGCTAAATTTTGTATTTTTAGTAGAGACAGTGTTTCACCACGTTGGCCTGGCTGGTTTTGAACTCCTTAACTCAAGTAATCTGCCCACCTCGGCCTCCCAAAGTGCTGGGATTACAGGTATGAGCTACCAAGCCTGGCCCCCACTCACCCTTTTTATAAGACTCATGGCTACTTATTTACATTTTACTTACTTACATTTTATAGTAAGACAACTAATACTTGTACCAGGTTGTATCTGTGTTCTCATTCTAAGGCTAATGTGTATTCTTTGTTACACTTAGATGCTAATAGAGTTAGACAACAGGTGCCCTGTAATCCGAAATAAAGGTAAAATGAGTCAAAATGTCACAGAAGTAATTTGTTTCTAGAGAACAAAAGGAGCACGCTCATATTACACACCTGCTGCCTTTACTAGTAACAGTCACTGTAGACATCTTACTTGTAAATCAAGGTGTCAAACTTCATTTAAAATGTCACTTGATGCTTAAACACAAATACCCACTTATCATTAATATACGAATAAATCTGAGTCGATAAAGGAAAAATAAATGTAAACCAAGTTTATTTTGCCTTTTAAGTAGTGTTCTTAAAGCACTACAGCTTGGTAAACAATGTAAATTAGTATAAGTCATCTCAAAAGCCAGAGTTGTTTTGTTTTATTTTTTAATGAGTTGTTAAAAAGATGCAGCCTATTCTAACAGGATAAATATTTTTAACCATTTCACTTCGAGTTAATGAAGGCTCACAAATGAGCAACACTCCTCATTGAGGAAAACAAAAAGCTGTTGTCGACAAGCGACAGCACACACACACAAAAACAAAAAGAACTGTGTAAAAATAACTAACTGTGTTCCCATATTTTTGAAGTCGCTTTACAATGGGATGATATGCACATGATCTTGCTGCAAACTTGCCAAAGAGACTTTGTAATACATGTAGTCTAGACAAACGATTCAGTCCAAGAGTTGCTAACTTCAGACAATGCAGCACTATAATCCTTTAAACAACGCAATTTGTTTTACTCATTATCTTTTCTTCTAGACTGAAATAGACTAGAAAGAAAATGCTCCCTAATTAAAAACTGGTATTGTTTACAGGAAAAAATGTGTAATTTTGCATTAGAATTTACAAGTCTATGTTCAAATCGAATTTGCCTCCTCCCC
>PVKP010038971.1:0-20494 GCA_004027715.1 Plecturocebus donacophilus
GTGTCAGTTTGCTGAGAATGATGGTTTCCAGGTTCATCCATGTCCCTACAAAGGACACAAACTCATCGTTTTTGATGGCTGCATAATATTCCATGGTGTATATGTGCCACATTTTCCCTGTCCAGTCTATCATTGATGGGCATTTGGGTTGGTTCCAGGTCTTTGCTATTGTAAACTGTGCTGCAATGAACATTCATGTACATGTGTCCTTATAGTAGAATGATTTATAATCCTTTGGATATATACCCAGTAATGGGATTGCTGGGTCGAATGGAATGTCTATTTCTAGGTCCTTGAGGAATCGCCACACTGTCTTCCACAATGGTTGAACTAGTTTACACTTCCACCAACAGTGTAAAAGTGTTCCTATTTCTCCACATCCTCTCCAGCATCTGTTGTCTCTAGATTTTTTAATGAACGCCATTCTAACTTGCGTGAGATGGTATCTCAATGTAGTTTTGATTTGCATTTCTCTAATGACCAGTGATGATGAGCATTTTTTCATATGTTTATTGGCCTCATGTAAGCAGGAGAGGAAAATATAATATAGATATTAAGCCAGGTTAAAGGTAAAACTATCAAGAGATAATGTGCAGAAACTGAGCAATAAATACAGAAAATAGATTTTAAGGCAAGATTCATCAAAAGATTCATCAAAAGATTCGTCAAAAGATGAATCTTGCCTTAAAATCTATTTTCTGTATTATTGCTCAGTTTCTGCACATTATCTCTTGATAGTTTTATCTTTCACCTGCCTAATACCTATATTATATCTTCCTCTCCTGCTTACAAATAATTGACAGAACATATCCATTTCTAGGTGTTCTCATTTCTTCTCCTCCTTTCTTCCAAATGTTAATTTATTTCCCTCTACCTACTTCCAGTATCTGACTTAGATGATAATCTATGTGTTTCCCCAAAGTCACAATGTCTAAGATGGGAGAGTAACTTTCTAACATTCCATAAAGCTACAAAATAATTTGCACACATTCTGCCCTCTTCCTCAGCTCTGCATAGCCCTCGCATACAACTGTACTTCGTACCTTTCCTTTACCATCAATCTTTTCTAAAAACAATCTACATTTGCTGTCTTTTCTCTCTCACCATCCATTTTCTGCCTTAACCTAATATGCTCTTGCTTTCCCCTACTATTCCACTGAACTGTCACCAATGAATTTAACCAAGAAAGTATCTACTATTTGCCAGATACAATGGCTACCTCCAGTTCATGCCTGCCCTCTTGCCCTTTCTGTAGCACTTGAAAATGCTGAATGATCCTCCTTTCTTGAGAAAATAATTTCTTAAATGGATCTTTCTATTAGTCTTGCAGGAAACTTCTAATTTTCATGTATAATTTGTTATTTCAATAAGTAATTTTGATGCACTCTACTAATGTAATCATCACTCTACACTTCCTCTGAGTTTTTTTCTCCTTAATGTGTCCCAAATCAATATTTCTGATCAACATCTATTACCTGAGTTCCAAATCTCAACCTACGTACAAGCCTGTGAAACAGCTTCATTCAGATGTCTTCAAGTGCTCCAACCTCAGAATGCAAACTATCCTTATTGTCTTATCCTCATTCTCACACAAACAAATGTTATTATTATAGGTTTCATTAACACAATTCGATTCTTTTCTTTCCTTTTTGCAATGTAAATTTGATTATATTTGGCCTGCTTTAAATCTTCAGTGACTCTCTGGTGACTACAAAATAAAGTCTGAGTTACTTCACATGGCACAAATTGCACCTTTATGCATTGGCTCCTTCCTGTACCTTCTCTGTTTTCACCTCTCTTATATACAATCTGTCTCTGACTATATCTGATTACTTTCATTTTCAATGCTAGTCCCACTACTTGGAATTCTCTTTTGTTTCATTCATTCTACCTTATTTTTAGTTTAAGACTCACTTTAAATTCAGTATAGTCTGTGAAACCTTTGAGGATACCTCCAAGCCAAAAAACAAAAAATACATATGGTGTTCTTATGTGTGCAATCACAGCAGCTTATACATATCTTCATTTGTTTACATGGCTGTCTTAGAATTTGATATTATTGAGTATATGCACATGTCTCATGAATTTTGTGTCTTGAACCTTAATGAATTGCACTCAATAAAGTATGTTCATTGAATGCAAAGACATTAAAGTGATAATGTTTTGGAAATATCTGTTGGGTCCAGATTTAAGAAGGCTTTCAATGTCAGACTAAAACTTAGCAATTATTCTGCAAACATTGGTATTCCATTAAAGTTTTCTTTATCAGTGCAATATACATATTTTACAGCCAGTGCTAACATAGCATTCATTATTACCAAGCAATAGTGTTCTAAGCTTATTTATAAATATTGTTATTCTCATTTAATTGTTTTTCCTACCTTGCTGTTTGGGAAAGTGAGACACAGATTAGTTAAGTGTCATATCCAAATTTAGACAGTAAGTGTAGGGGCAGCAGTTCTTTCTAACTCAGGTAGTTTGGCGTGATCATCTATCCCAATAGTCACTTTGGGAAAATGTTAAACAGTATTAGCATGATTCATGACACAGGAATGAACTGGGAAAAATATAGGCAGGGAAACCAGGTAGAGGGATACTCTGTTAATTCAGGCTTAAAGTGGATTGAAATGGAAGTTATTTCAGAGAACTGGAAGATGTGTTGATGATTGGATGTGTGGGAAGGAGAAATTAAGGAGACCAGCAAGGTTTCCTGTCCAGTGGTTAGGAAAATGTGATCACAGGTAAAACAGAGAACTAAGGAATAAAGGGGAACATTTTTGGAGCAGAAAATTCAATATTACACATTCTGGTAGAAATGTTCAAATCGAGGAAGGTAGAACTGAAGATGTGAAGAATTATAAGAGTTTTAAAGTGAGCAAAGGAGTAGAAAACAGAGAACATAGTCAGAACTTTCAAGTAACTTTAGTAACTCCATTCCAACAGCATTTATCAAAGTGTGATCCATAGGTGTTACTAGGTGTTATATACCATAGAACTCTCAGAAACAAATGTTGGAAAAGTTCAGGAAACACTTAGCACACCAATACTCCTAGACTGATGGAACAAGTATTTACCTTTGCAATCTAATTCATCAGAGTTGTCTCCGCAGTCATTTTCTCCATCACATAACTTGCCAAGTGGAATGCAACGGCGATTATAGCAAGGTTTGAAGCCTCTTCGACAGCTTCTGTTTTCTTATAAATAAAAGTAGAAATTCATAACCAGAGATCATATAGAAGTATTTGTTCAAAATGAAAATCACAGATAATATTTCATTCATAATGACTGTATTATAGATCTATAAAACAAGTGCTGTTCTTTATAAAAGCTCTGGATTATAATGTTTATGTATTACCAAAGAGTAGTTCATTCAGCAAGGGCCCTTTTTGGCTTAGTGTTTTAACTTTAGTGATTCATGCCTGGAGATCTTTTCAAGTTATACCCACATTATTGTTTCTGGTACTTCCGTCAAGTAGCACAGAAATAAACATATATCACATATTCAATTCTGAAGAAATAAATATGTACCTCAAAAGTAACAAAAACACTCCAACATCTGTTCCCTATATTCTTTGCCTCTATCTACAAGGATTTTATAACAAGGGAAAAAACCAACAAAGCATGTATTCCTGAATCAGTGTCTCATGGAGTCATCTAAATATCAGTAAATTTCTCTTAAATATCAACTTAAGATATCTACAGAATTCCCTGAAAAAGAATTATCTTCTGAGTTCTGCTACCATTATGAAGGCTTCTTGACATTCTCTGATCTGGGGCAGAAGCTACCACTTACAATAATAATAGCTGCAATGTATTAAATGCCAGCTTTGCCCCAGGCTCTGTATTGAGTATATGTACACAAATATTCAACGGTTTAATGCTGTCAACTACCATAAGAGCTACTTGTTTCATAGTAGAAAACTAAAACATAGAGAAGTGAGTTATGTTGCTTACCCTAGTCACACTAGGGTTTGCATACTAGGCTAGTTATATTAGCAGGTTTGGGAACAAAGATTTAACCTCTGATATGAGTCCAAAGCCCATACTCTATACCAGGGGTTGGTATACTATTGCCCATAGGCCAACTCTAGCCTGTGAGACTGTTTTGTCTGCTTCTTGAACTAAGAATAGTTTCTACATTTTTAAAGAATGGTAGATAGTAAACAACAGAGGATATGTGACAGAGAGCATATATGACCCACAAAACCTAACATATTTACTAGCTGAACCTTCACAGAAAATATCTGCGAACTCCTGCTCTAAACAAATATCATTGACTTCTGCAATGATAAATATAATGTGAACTATAATCTCAAGTCAACCTATAGTAAATGCAAACTTGTGAGCTTATTACAATAAAATTTTATATGCTTTAATATTTTTATATTGTATAGAATATAGCCATTCATTAAAGTGAATATGTTTTTTGAGGTAAATTATTTGAGACATTGATTACAGATCAATTATGGAGAAATTATATTAGACTCTCATTTTAAATGATGGTGTGTTATTATGCAATATAAAAAAGTCAGAGGACTGTCTGTGGATCTCACAGATTCTGTCTTCCTCTTGTTCTAAATTTTCTTTAATTATTTAGATGTAATTATTAACCAGATAATGGAATAGAGGAGAAAAGTAAATATAAAATATAGCAATTTCAGATGCAGATTCCTAAATTTTGCATAGCACACGATATCAATGCCATTGGATTTCTAGGATTAAAAATATATCAGAGTAATTTTTTTTTAAATCTGGATCAAATATACAATGATTATCAATGATTATGCAAAAGCAAATTTCCAGGAAAAATATTGTTGCAATGAAGGGAAATCTCAGTTGCTTACTAGAGTAGAAAAGTCAATCTCTACTCCTGAGTGAGGATAGAGGTCAACTATCATTTGGTGTTGCCAACAGAAGCATAGCTGGTGGAATTCTGTGTTTGATGTGGACTATGCCTAAGGCAATAAGCCTTTGTACCAAAGGACAGTAGCCTTCTTGCTAATCCTGGAGACAGAAATAAAATAAGATTTGATAACAACCCAACAATGTGCTATTGCCTATAGCCTGTAATATCAAAAAATCACTGACATTTCTGAGTTACATTTTAAGGAAAGTAAGCCTAAAACCTATTGCTAATGATGAATAACTAGGGAGTTTAAAGGATTAACTCCTACTTTTAAAAATATTCATTTTCTGGCTGGGTGTGGTGCTTAAACCTGGAATTCTAGCACTTTGTGAGGCTGAGGCAGGAGGATTGTGTGAGCTCAGGAGTTTGAGACCAGGCTGGGCAACATAATGAGACTCCGTCTCTTTAAAAAAAAACATCTATTTTGTGGATAGAAAATCATGAGGACCATGAGGAAATTTATTTAGTGAATATCATGGCTACCAGATAGGAGATAAAGTGCCTCATTTTAATACGAGCAAAGCCAAGTCAATTGCCTTAGATCAACAGGTTAATAAGAGACATTAAATAAATTATCTACACAAACCAAACAGAGACAAGCAAATCAAAAACTGTAAACAGAATCAGAAAACTTTATCTGAAGTGAGCAAACCCCATATTGGACACTTACCACAGTAGAGCAGTTTTTCATCTGATTTATCCTTACAATGGGGAATGCCATCACAGGTGAGCTGGTAGTCAATGCACTCACCATTTCCACATTCAAATTCTGAATAAATGTTACAGGAGGAATTCTTAGCTGAAAAAAAAAATAGTTAATGCTGTTATGCAATGGCAAATATTTTTTGAAACCACCTCAACTATTTTTCTTAATTTTAATTATAAAAATAAAGTAAAATTTATCAAAATGTAAAATTAAAGAGCAATGGTTTATAACATTTCTTTACAAAAAATTAAGATCTTAAAAATAATTTTTTAAAAGGAGCCAGTTAAATGAGCTCTGTACATATTGAAAGTATTTTTGTATTTTATTACTGTAATCTATTATATATTTTTAATATACTAATACTAATTTTTCAATATGCTAATATTTTTCAGTTCATAGAGTACTCATTTCTGAATGTGTGATATGAATCATCTCAGTCAAATGAATAGTCCCTACTTTTCCCTACCTTCTGGTCTTCCTCTCTATCTTCTGATGAAATCTCAGTAGCAAGTTATATTGTTCAAAAACATTAGAATTATTAAAATAATTCTCACCAGCCACCTGTCTAATCCATGTGTAGAAAGTACCCAGAAGCAGGCCCTTTCTTGCTACCATACATGACCAGCACCTACTCCATGAAATGCACAGAATCGGTGGGATCAAGTACTGGAGGACAACGGTCAAGTGGAAAACATGTGCACCTGATGCTATGGACTCCAACTGACCACAGTCAGACAGTATCATCTCTAAATCTCAGAATTTTTATTAGAAATTAAAAGTTTGAGTTTTAGGTGATTTGTCCTAATTTGTAAGAGAAGAGTCTCAAAGTACAGAAAGGTCTTTCTACAGGTCACTTTGATCCTCATAATAGCAGTTTGTGATCTGTAATTTGAAGAGTCTCTATTGAGGACAATGGACTTATTTTTATCCTTCACTAATTTTTGGGGTGTGCTGTCTGCCTGCAAGTATGTACTCACCCCAGTGCTTGCTGAACAATTGTACATTTAAATCCAGTTGTATTAATTATGTTGAAGATAAGCAGAATTCATTCATCTCTGCTAATGAAAGAATACGGCTTAATTTTATAATTTAGTATCAGTTTGTGAGCTTTATTTCTGGAATATTCAATTAAACAGCCACTAATACTATCTTAAGTTTCCAAGGTTTTATTTCTTTATTATTCCTAGAATTTAATTAATTTAGCAGAGGATTTATTTATCTACGGCTTCTTTTTTTAATTAGGTCAACTTTTATTTTAGATTCATGGTATACATGTGCAGGTTTGTTGCATGGGTTTACTGCATGATACTGAGCTTTAAGATATGATTGATCCTGTCACCCAGGTACTGAGCATAGTACCAATAGTTAGTTTTTTAACCCCTACCTCCTTCTCTCCCCACTCTAATAGACTCAAATGTCCATTGTTGCCATCTTTATTTCCATGAGTACTGAATGTTTAGCTCCCAGTTATAAATTAGAACATATGGTATTTGGTTTTCTGTTCCTGAGTCATATTTGACTTCATATTTAACTCTTTCAATGATAGCATTTTCCGAAGATTTTTTTTTTTAATCTCGGTGCAGTCTAAGCTTCATTGATCAGCCATTAGCTAAAATAGAATGCCATTTTAGACAATGTAGCAAAGAATTTAAAACTGAAAATATTATTAAGTTTTAAAAAATTAAAAGGGTACTAATATTGCTAAGTACAATCATCTTAGTATAGAACAAAATTCAGCCATTTATTGAAAGTCTGTTGACATTCCTGACTTATTTTGTCTATTTTATGTATATCTTATTTACTGTCTCTTTTCCAATGAAAAAGTACTTGTTATGATGGAACAGGCCATATTTAATCTTTTATAATCTTAATGCCTTTGGGGAAAAAGACAAAAACTATTCAAAGATAAATACATTTTTTGCATTATGCAAAAACAAATGGTGTATGAGTACAATTCCGGGTATGCTCATTTGATGAAATAGTATTGTTTTCTGCTTCTTTCTGGAAACGTCGTGGGACAGTTGCCCTTATTCTCCTGCACAGCAATTACTTCATCTAATTATATTTACTATATTTATTTCTGTTATAGATTACAATAAGATTAGCAATGTTGTATGCAAGGGAACTGCCTAATCTTGTCAACAGTTATGACAACAAATGGTTTTCCCTCCTTTGCCCTCAGGTAGGGGTTAGTACATGGCCTTTCACCCCCTTTAATGCTGCCATTAACATTCATAAACCACTCTCGATAAAATCACTCAGATGAGGACACAGATATGCCAGAAACATTCTCATGTCCTAAAGATGAATTTGACAAGGAGAAGTCAAGAGTTACTTTCTAATGTCTCTGCTGAACTACAGGGTTTCAATATGAATACACAATGGATGTTGTCTGCCTCTACAACAGATTGTCAGCTCTGAGGAATCCAATATCACTCTACAGTTCTATGTGAATACAATCATGCTTGTTAAAAATGACAGTTTTCTTTCTGATTCATTTCCTCTCATCAATAGAGAGAAGCTAAGTAGGGACAGTTGTATTGAATTTATTATGAGGCAAGGACAGGCCTCTACCATACAGAAATAAGCTTTTCAGTTTTGACTAAAGGCATGGCTTCACTACTAGCCTGCAGTGACCTGTGAAAGAAACATGAGTGATTCTAATGCATGGCTAACACTCCAGGCTTACAGATGGCATCAGATCCAGACCATTACGGCTGAAACCACAAAGGCAAACTGAAAGTGTTTAGGCAATTGCCTGAGCAATTCAGAGAAGTGTTAAGTGACAAAGAAATATGGGAATTTGTGGCCCTGAATATGGAAATTGGCCATTTGCATTTTAAAATTTTGACCAATTGCATCATTCTCTCATTTGCTTTGGCATAATCTTAAGAACAACAACTTTAACTTTTTTTCTTTTTTCTTTTTTTTTTTTTACTAAGAGGCGCCCTTTTGGGTTGTCGTATCAGTTTGCACAGTGAGAAAATATGTCTCTGTTACTTTGTATATGGTGTGATAGTTTTCAAGATAAATAAAATTATGCCCCAGCACTTGCATTAAAGAGAATATAAGAGAAGATTCTTCCAGTGGAAAGAGAATAAAAAAAAACTGAATATGAAGATGAAAAATACTGACTTTTATAATGTAGACATATCCAACTCTGTTAATTTTCTGAATGAAAAAATATGAGATGAGGATATATTAATAGATGAGGAGAGAAAAAAGTATATATCAAATCTGACACAACCTGAGAGTGAGTTAACCAATTTCTAACAAAATACTTCTCTTCTACCTTATACACAAATTGTCTTAATGTTAAAAGAAATTAACCTTTTAAAATTTTGCTTGCTAATTTTCCATGGCAATATTGAAACACTTGAACCCTGATTTATTTTGAAAACAGTTTTGGAAACTTAGCTGTTAATAAGTGTATATTGTAATGGTACTAATTAAAGATTATGATGCCTTTGGGAGGTATAAACATCATGCAAGGCTGCAATGCTACATTCTTAATTAACAGTTTGGAAATGATTACAAATAAGCTGCATGAACCATTCTCTCTCATTTACATACTGTGATGGACTGTGAGTGGTTTTACTGCAAGGCTACTGATATACTGCCTTTATACTAGTTTATTTCAGCTTCAATTACTTTTGCTATTGATTGAATTCACAACATCACAACTGGAAGTTTTCAGATGATCACTGTGTGCAGACAGACACTTCTCTAGCTAGTCCCAATACTTTCTAGGGTACAACTAGAAAATTTACCTCAGAAGGGTGAAACATTTGTTACCATTTTGGTTGTCATTATCTAGCACATGGTTCTATAACTAAGCAGAACAGTGAACTCAGTTTTCTTTAGAATGCAGAGATAACCCGACTGAGCTTCTAATATTGGAAGAGAATACAACTTCATGAATACACTAACACAATTTCAGTTATGTGTGTGGAATTTGGAACAGATATGTCATGTTACACTTCAATTCTCTTTACTTACTCACACATCTGTTGTCCTCTAGCAATATTCGGTCCCCTCTGCAGGAACAATTCACTCTCCCATTGGGAGTTAAAAGGCACAGGTCATGGCAACCTCCATTTAATAATGCACATGGAGAAAGTTCACCTACAATAAAAAGGCTTCAATGGTAACATTTTATATTGAATTCCTAATCTATGCTAGATATATATCAATAGTAAACTATTAGACTGCCTCAATCTCTCAATAATATATCATTAAAAAGGAACATTCAGGACTTTTGAAAATCTGAGCATTCCTAAGGCTAAGTACATTAGAAAAGTATGTAATACTAATCAAATCTTAACACATTTGAAACCATGGCATCAAATGAACTAGTTCTACTAGAAACCACATTGATACTGCAAACTGCAATTTTGTAAGCACTGCATTGATTGAAGAACTGTTAAGCCCAGATGCAAAGTTTATCTATCAAGTATAATTTTCATGGAAACAACTTGATTTGAAAGTTCAAAGATATGAAAAGTGAGAGTGAAATAAGATTTTTAGAACAAATAACTAAAAATGAAGTGCTCATTTTTAGTTTCCACCAGATATGGTGGAAAATTATGCAATATAGAATTGACTTGAATAGTTCAGATAATTTCAAGATATTGAACAGCCAAATCTTAAACACTATTCCTAAGAACTATAAGAAAACAAAAAATAAGAAAACATTTTTTAAAAGACAAAGCAAAATCTAACTGTTACTGGAAAACAGATACAATTTTAGAGATCAGACTATACAATTAGAATACACATTTGCTTTCTATTATAACTTACAGCTATTGGTGTCATTGGCAACAGCTATGATTCCCATTGGTTGATGTGGAATATCAGAACGAAGAATTTTTGTATCTCCTCCTGTGTACTTGTTGGACCGCAGGATAGCTCTTCTTCCCCAGTCTGACCAGAATATATAATTGTCATAAACAGCCAAACTGAGGAAAGTCCCTGGCCCGGATTTGACTATCACCTGAAATAAAATAAAATATCATATTTTTATGATGAATATGTAGATATTTACACATCCACACCCATTTTCGCTTCAAAAAATAAAAGAGTAAGATTAGTTGGATTTAATTAATAGAATTCATCAGATGAAAATAACACTTTACTAAATGAATTATGACAACATGCTTTATATTTTATTTAAAATGTGGTAGTCATTGTTAGTGCTTGCAATGTGTTTACATAATATTTCAAGTATACTTTTATTTAATAATCCAATTTGTATAACAAGTGTATTACTTGATATTATAAACAAAAATCAACAAGCCAAAAATGTTAGACGAAGATTATCAACATTTATTAACCTTTAGTAAAAAATCACCAGATAGATAGCAGATACTCATTAAGTTCTCAGAACTACATATGGAATATAAAGAAACGTAAGATCTAGGTTCTTTCTTCAGGAAGTTCACAGCATGAGTGAATAAATTAGTTGTACACATCTGAGAATAAATGTTTAGAAGTAAAGACCCTATGTTCACTTAGATAAAGGGGACTAGATTTATCTTTTCATCTAAAACAACTACACAACAGCAAAATGTAGGAAACAAGGCTTTTCAACATATTGTACATCAGGAAATGGAAGGTAGTGATTCCTGAGTAATAGGAAATACTGGGTACATCCTATGGCATCCATGATTTTCCAGAGACAGATGACAGGGAGTAGCACACAGAACAGAAACAGAGCCCAGAAAATTCCATGACTAAAAGTTATGGGAAGTGAAAGTTATGGGAAAGTTATGAGTTGCCATATCTCACTGGGCAAGAGGGTCAAGAGAAGAGCTCAGCAGAGAGAACTGTGGGCATCTGAAAAGAGTCCTCCTGGAGCATTCAGTCAAGTACTGGTAAGTGCATGCACATGTGTGCCAGCCATCTCCTCCAGGCTGGTGAAAGCACCACTGGAAAGTATTAGAGAGGAGCTCCCAAGTTCACATGGGTCCAGAAATCATGTCTGTTAACACCAACCAGATTCAAAACGCTTCTAATTCATGAGACTCTGAGTAGTGTATTTGGTAGTGTCTGCTTTAGCAGTGGGGAATTATTACCCTAGACTAAATAAACTTTGTTCTCGTCTTCTCTAACAAATTGTAAAAGCCAAACCAGAAAAGAGTAAACTGTTTCCAATTAGCTTAACTGTCAATAATTTTTTTGAGAATATAAAACTGTATACCAGCAAACTGCTATACAAGGAAAATATAAAAAGGAAGAAAATCCTCAAATCAATGACTTCTGCTCTAACCTTAAGAAACTAGAAGAAAGGTTACTTAAACTCAAAGTAACAAAAAGAAGAAACTAAAGAAGGTAAATTAAAAAAAAAAAAAAAATAGAAAACAGAAAAACAATAGAGCAAAATCAGTAAAACCAAAAACCGGGTTTTTGATATTAATAAAATGGTTAATACATCATGATAAAATTAGGTTTGTCCCAAATACAACCTGATTCAATATTAAAAAATCAATCAGCATAATTCATCCTAATGGCTGACTAAAGAAGAAAACATATACATGTCTCAACAAATGCAGAAAAATTATTTGATAAGATGTAGCTTCTATTCCTGATAAAAAAAATCAGAATAAAAAATATGAATAGAAATAAAACAAGAAATAAAACAGGAGTAATCACTCTCACTACTTCTTTTTAACATTATTCTGGAGTTTCTAACTAGTATAATAAGGCAAAAAAATAAAATAAAAAGAATCTACATGGGAAAAGAGAAGTCGAACTGTATTTATTTGAAGGTGACTAAATCCTCCACATAAAACATTTAACGGAATCTACAAAAAAAAAAAAAAAAAAGACTGCTAAAATGAATAAATGAATTTAGTAAAATGTCTAACACTAAAAGACTGGTCATACTAAGTGTTGGAAAGAATGTAGAAGAACTTGTAAGAATGTAAAACCATTCAACTAATTTGGGGGAAAAATCACGTTTTCTTAAAAGGTTAAAAATACAGGTAGTGCCGGGCACAGTGGCTCACACCTGTAATCCCAGCACTTTGGGAGTCTGAGGTGGGTGGATCACCTGAGGTCAGGAGTTTGACACCAGCCTGGCCAACACGATGAAACCCCTTCTCTACTAAAAATACAAAAAATAGCTACATGTGGTGGTAGGTGCCTGTAATCCCAGCTACTCAGGTGGCTGAGCCAGGAGAATTGCTTGAACCCAGGAGGCAGAGGCTGCAGTGAGCCGACATCCTGCCATTGCACTCTAGCCTGGGCAACAAGAGCAAAATTCCTGAAAGAAAGAAGGAAAGAAGGAAGGAAGGAGGGAGAGAGGGAGGGAGGGAAAGAAGGAAGGAAGGAAGGAAAGAAGGAAGGAAGGAAGGGAAAGAAAGAAAGAAAGAAGGAAAGAAAGAAAGAAAGAAAGAAAGAGAAAAAGGAAAAGAATGAAGAAAGAAAGAAGAAAGAAAGAAAGAAGGAAGAAAGAAAGAGAAAGAAAGAAAGAAAGAAAGAAAAAGAAAGAAAGAAAGAAAGAAAGAAAAGAAAAGAAAGAAAGAAAGAACAATACAGCTAGTATATTACTACCATTCTACTTTCTACTTTTAGGTACATATTTACCCAAGGAAATAAAAATATATCCATACAAGGACTCATACAAAAACATTGACAGCAGCTTTATTTGTAATAGGCACAAACTGAAAACCACTCAGGTGTCCATGCACAGGTAAATGTATAAGCAAATTGCTTATAGTCTAATATGAAAAAAGATTTGTCTTCTTTGACCAAACTCTAGTCAGGTTCCCAAGAGCTCTTTTTTTAGCTAGGCTCTGTCCTTAGGCATTGCCAAGAGCCCTATTCTAGCAAAATATTTTTTAAGTCAACTTAGGTAGAATTTCCCCACCCTTGATATCTGATTACCCTTCATATCTGTCCAAATTCCTCATTCCCCACCATCCCCTAGGTGACGTCTGATTACTCTGGCTTGCCTCTGATAAGAATCCTGTTTGGTCCTTTTAGCTAGAATCCTCAGTTTTCCATGAGGCTTTTTTCTTAGTAATTTTCCGTCCACTGATTCCTTACTTTGCTCCTAGGCTATAAACCTCCTCTTTTCCTTTTTGTATTTGTAATTTAGCCCAATACCTCAATATCCCTCCACTACTGCAAAACCCCATTTCAGTAGCCCCAATACCTATCAAAAGGATCCTGAATAAAATCCCCTTGCCATTTTATCAAGAGTGAATACATTTTTATTTAACATGTACAGTGGGACACTACTGAACAAACAAGAAAAATGAGATGTACTATTAATGTGTATAACAATGTGAACAATTTACAAAATAATTTTGTTAAAAGAAGCCATATTAAAAATATACATTCTATGGCATCATTCGCTTAAACTTCTGAAAAATGTGGAGTAATCTATAGTGACAAAAAAGATATAGTGCTTACTGTGGATAGAGTGAGAGCAGCATAAGAAAGAATGAGATCATGTCCTTTGCAGGAACATGTATGTAGCTGGAGGATATTATCCTTAGCAAAGTAACGCAGACACAGAAAACCAAATACCACATGTTCTCACTTATAGGTGGGAGCAAATGATGAGAACATATGGACCGATGGAAAGGAACAACAGCACTGGATGGAGGGTGTCAGGAGAGAGAGGAACAGAAAAACCAACTATTGGGTACTAGGCTTAGTACACGCGTGATGAAGTAATCTGTACAACAAACCCCCGGGACATGAGTTTACCTATAGAAAACGTCTGCACATGTACCCCTGAACATAATACAAAAGTTAAACAATTAGAGTAGAGATGGCGCAGGGTAGAAAGAGAAATTAAAAGGGGAAATGAAGAGCTGGGCACAGTGGCTCTCGCCTGGAATCCTAACACTTGGAAGACTGAGGCGGGAGGATCACTTGAACCCAGAAGTTCGTGGTCAGCCCTGGCAACATAGTGAGGCCATGTCTCTACAAAATGTAATAACTAAATTAGGCAGGTCTGGTGGTATGACCTTGTAGTTCCCGCCTCTCGGGAGGCTGAGATGAGAAGACTTCTTGAGCCTGGGAGGTTGAGGCTGCAGTAAGCCCTGGCTGCACCATTGCATTCCAGCCTGGGCAACAGAACAAGAGCCTGTCTAAAAAAAAAAAAAATGGAAATGAAGAAACTTGGAGAAGCTAAGCATATGCTCATTATCCTCATTGTGAAGATAAATTCAAGGGGGCGGAGGGGATTGTGTATAAAACTTAATATAAATGTGTGCAATTTCCTATGTCAATTATACATAAAATTATTTTTTTAAGGCCAGAAATTTTTCTAAAGTATTTTCAAAAGTAATACTAAGTACACGTGACTGGAACTAGGTTTGGAAAAATAAGCTCTATCAGAAAATAAGCTGTATTTTTTGTCAAGTCATTTTATTTAATTTTTGCTTCTAAACCTAAACCATAGGTGCCCTAGCTAAATAGTTCCTCTCAACTCTTTAGGAAATCAGTGAATGAATAGAGCTGTAGTGTAAATCTAAGCACAACCCTGTTAGTTGAATAAAGAGTTCAAATGCCTAAAAGAGCAAACCTAATAGAACTTCACTCCTAGAATAGAAATTCATGATGCAATTTCAGAAATAGAGAAGGAAGAAGAGGAGGAGGAGAAAGAAGGAAAGAAGAGGAAGGAAGAAAAGGAGGAAGAAGGAGAGGAAAGAATAAGGAGAAGAAAAATAAGGAGAAGGAAGAGGAGGAGAAGAAGGAAGAGGAGGAGGAGATCTATAAGCTTTAAAGAAGCCAAAGAAATCTACAATATTTGCCTCCAAGGCAACAAGAACTTCCAGAACAGTTTTAAAGGCATTGACAAAGTTTGTTTTAATTTGTTTAGTTTCAATTGGAACAAATCTGTGCCTTCTATTATGTAATATAGGAAGTAATTCCTTCCTATTTTGGAGAAATACATGGGTGGAGGGACTGTGGCACACTTAGAATAAAGAAATAGGCCTTCTGTGTTACCAAATCCCAAGCCAAGAAAGTGTGGTAATCAGTATCCGCTTTAGAACTATAGACTTTTGTGATTTTTGCTTGCAGAATTGTTCTAATTTTTTTGTATTTAAAAATCAAATTAAATAACCTAAACATAAATATTTTGTGAAATAAAGATATCAATTTGATTCTTTGGTCTCAGTATTAATGTTTCAATCAGAATTGACCAAGTTACCTTTTCCTGTAATCAGGAAAAGAAAGAGAGAAAGAAAGAAGAAAGAAGAAGAAAGAAAGAAATAGAGAAAGAAGAAAGAAAAAATGAAGAAAGAGAAAAAGGAAAACAAAGAAAGAAAGAAAGAAAAACTTTTACGGGAATGATTACTGTAAAGGAATGGTAATCAAGAAATAAATACTTAGCCAAAAACCACAAATTAATGCATATAATGATTCTAGCCAATAAGAGAAGTAATTATACAAGGTACTTAGTAAGTACTTATTTCATTTAATTCTTAAGATCATTTAGTGAGGCAAAGATTATTGCAAATCTTATTCAGATATGAAGAAACAGACTTGGAGAGATTTTGCGACTTGCCAAAAGTGATACACCTCACTAATGTAGGATCTGGAATTTGATATAAGGTTTAACTTCAAATTATAACAGCAAATTACCAAGTTTACATGCCAGTTACTAACAAAAGTGTTTTACTAATAAACTGTGAGGAAGGCATAATCTTCTTTACATGTATGAGAAAGTTTAGGAGCATAGAAATTAGGTAACCTGGCCAAAGTGGCGAAGTTGCACCCAGTGTTCACATTGTTAGCCGTCTACTTATATGGTCTTCAAATCCCGACCCCCTCCTTTTGCCACACATCGCCTTCTTAGAACTTAACATACTCTAACATTAAAACATTTAGCGACTACTGAAATTGACATAGTTTGGAGAAAGCAGATAATTGAAGGAATATAGTAATTAAAAGAATGCCATGTCTCTCTCCTTCACCCTATATCAAACTGTAAATTGCCAGGCACAAGGCTCATGCCTGTAATCCCAGCATTTTGGGAGGCCAAGTCGGGCAGGTAACCTGAGGTCAGAAGGACATGACCAGCCTGGCGAACACGGTGAAACCTTGTCTCTACTAATAATACAAAAAATTAGCCGGGCCTGGTGGTACGTGGCTGTAATCCCACCTATTCTGGAGGCTGAGGCAGAAGAATCGCTTGAACCTGGGAGGCAGAGAGTGCAGTGAGCCAAGATCATGCCTCTGCACTCCAGCGTGGGTGACAGAGCGAGACTCTGTCTCAAAAAAAAAAAAAAACCACAAAAACACCCTGTAAATTATTGTGAGGTAATTAACAATATTATCTTTCTGATTTCCCAAAACCCAGCCACATTTATTCTAAATTAATTGCTAATTACTCTCTTATACAAGCAATTACTTCCATTTTTTTCTGAATATATAAGTAATTTCTGTTTTATAAAGCAATATTTATCAAACTTCAATGTGCATGAAAATTACTTTGAGATGCTGTTAAAATTCAGACTTGGATTCACTAGGTCAGGTACTGACCCTGAGATTCAGCATTTCTCACAAGCTTCCAGGTGCCGATGCTGTGGATTCGAGGACCACTTTGGGTAGTTTAGAATTTTAAAATAGAGAAAAGTGGAAAATACATAAAAGAATAATCTTACCACACAGATATATCATTATTCACCATTTTGGATTAGAAATTTATATTTGTTTACTTTTTTATCTTACAAATTGGTATCAGATGTATGCTTTTGTATTCCATGAAAAGTCAGTTGATGGGAATTCTGCTACCAGCCAAAATGGTGTAAGCCCACTACAGCCTATCTGTCCAACTCATTACAACTTTCTCATTGTATCACTGTTGTAGAAATGAGAAAAGAAAAGTAGTAATGGAAAGGGTTGAATAGCAGCACATAAAAGGACAGGAGCAAAGTAAAATACTATTTTTACTGTCACTGTTTATTTTTTGTTTTCCCTACTTTGCATTTGGTGCTGCCCAGTAAATGAAATAGCTGTCAACATACCAGGTTTACCTTTCCTACATACTCTCAAAAGGGATAGTTTCAATGTCCCTTACAGTTCCCATTAGTTTCCCAAATTCATACAGAGATCATGGGGTGCTGGCAGCTGCTTTGCATTAGCTCTGCAATCCAGTCATACAGCAAGGCCTAGCCTCAGCTGTAGTGTTGTGAGTTTTGAGGCCTTTGCACTGCACTTGCTCAAATGGCTACCCTCTGGCCTGCTGCACTCATGACTTTTAAAAATCTGAATTAAAAATCGCAACCCTGTAAGAGTATTTTGGCATTGAATTGGGGGCTTTCTTCATGTGTTGTCTTCCCTAAGCACTTCACTTCATTACCCAGTGCTAGACAGATGGCTTGTCTAACTTCTTTGTCTTTTCCTCCTAGGGGAAAGAGCTCAATACTGAAAGTGACAGGCACAGATCACTACAAAGTTCCCTGAGTCGTGAGTAACATGAAATTTTAACTTAAGAAAGCAAATATCCCCAAACTTCAACCTTTTTATAAAGGAAAGGAAAATGTCTACCTTGATCTGTAATATATTAGAATATCTCATTTTATAACATAAAAAGAGAGTTCTTTCTTAAGTTCTCTTGGGCTTAAAAAATGTTATCAATGTAAGTGCAGGACACACTGCTATATAATACTGTGGGCTTACACATCACTACCAGTCCTCTAAACACACACATGCAAACAAATACACACTGGAGCCTTGGAAAAACTAATGCTAAAATTTATCCTATTGGGGAAATCTGAAAAGACATCTAATACCTAGTAAGTATACAGATTAAATATAATATTTCTCTTTAGGATTTCTTTAGAGATAGTATGTCATTTCCTAGTCAGCATTTCATGAATATAAAAAGTAACCTGTAATAATATTATGGACTGAGTATTTGTGTCCCCTTCCCACAAAGTTCGGTGTCGAAGCACCAGTATGATGATAATTGGAGGCTGGGCCTTTGGAGGTAATTAGGCTTAGACAAAGCCATGTGGGTGGGACCCCAATGACATCATTAAATGTCCTTATAAGTAGAGGAAGAGAGAGATGAAACCCTTTCTCTCTGTCATGTGAGGCCACAGCAAGAAAGCAGCTATCTGAAAGCCAGAAAGGGGCACAGCCATCACTAGACCCTTATCATGCTGACGGCTTGACTTCACACTTCCCAGCCCCTGAAATTGGGAGAAATAAATCTCTGTTGTTTAAGCCACCTAGACTATGGCATTTTATTATAGCAGCCTGAGCTAAGACAAACATTTCTTCCTCTAATAATAGCCACACTTTGAGATTTACAGCTGCTTTAAATTTTAGTAAATATATATTTTTAAAATCAGTATGAAGGACAGATTGCTTGCTATGAGAGTGTAAAAATAATAATTGCTCTGGTATACCATCTAAGATTGTCCTGGGAAATGGAAGGGCAAATAAGCAAAGAGGAGGGGGACCAGGAAGAAAGGACTTTGACAGATGGAATATTTGGTGCAATATCCAACAGCAACGGGGAGCATGAAATGCCAGGAAACCAAACAAGGGCTAAATGAATGTGACTGTCCCTCAGACATCTGGGAAGAAGATAGGCCTGATGAGAAAGGCACAAAGGGCTAACATTTAACACATTCCTTTCTACAGGCTATGGTTGTGATTCTGAGTTTTACTCTGAAAGCAATAGTCAGCTATTAACATTGCTACAAGTTAATGTCATTATTGGTTTGTAGTTTTAAAGATTATCCTGCCTCTGCTGTACAGACTAGCTTAGATAAGAACAAAAAGAGTTTCAGGGATACCAGGCAAGATCCACAGCATTCATCCAAAGTATAATACTTCTGATATTTTGAATTAGAGAGAAAAGTGAAGGAGAATCCAATTAACAGAACAGTATTTACAAATGAAAGACTCCCTAAATCACTTTTTACCAGAATTCATGAGTTTTCATTTATCTTTTCATCCTTTTTAGTTACCAGTAAGAGCTAACATTTCATGAATGCTTTTAATACTCAGGATGTACATGTATTACATATGTAATACATAATTTAATCTTCACAATAACCCCTGTTGTAGATACTATTTTAAGCCACATTTTACTGGCAATGACTGAAGCTAAAAGAAGTTAGTTCAAAGTCATAGATTTACTAAATAATCTGAGACTATTTAAGACTCATACATCCAAGATTTGAATTTTGACTTGGTGATAGGGACTAGAGAAACACTTTTTTTGATTTATTAGTAGATTTATATATGCTATTTTAATAATTAAATTGATGTTCCTTCAAGTTAAGGAAGATAGTCATTTGTTTGATTTTCCCATTATGATATTTTGGACTAATGAAATAGACCCTCATGAAACATTTTTGAATCACTAAGAAAAAATTTTTTGATGTGACAGAAATAAAAACAGTTGTTATGGATAATCTTATGAAAAATGAAAGTTTTTCCATATTGTCACCAAACGCCATTATAAAAACTTTTTACTAATTTTAACACTAAGACTAGTAGTTTAGTTTTTGACTTCTGCTGACACAGAGAAAGGAGAAAAAAAATATTAAATTTAGTTTATAATTATGCAAGTTGGTTTTTTAGGGTATAATATGTTTCACTAAGAACTGAGCTAACTCCTGCCATCTCATTTCTCATTAAATTTTATATAGAACAGAAAGTGAAATCCATTAAATTACACTTCCGTTTTCATGTTAAAACACTTCTATCAAAAGTTCACGAATGCTTCACCTTGTATGCCTAGTCAGAGTCTTTATGTATAGTGCAGAAGACTTATCATCACAAATTGCACTCTACTATGCTGTATGGTAATGCACCATTATGGCATAGTTTTCAGACACTTTTAGCTTGAGTCTAGAAATGGTTCATGTTTCGAAATAGTAATTCATGTTGATTCACAG
>PVKP010038972.1:0-20499 GCA_004027715.1 Plecturocebus donacophilus
GCCTGCAGATCGGAAAGGAAGAAATAAAATTGTTCCCATTTGCAGATGGCATAATTATCTGTGTTCAAATCACAAGGACTCTACAAAAAAAAAAAAATGCATGAAAATGTCTCAAATGCCTGGCTGCCTCCATTTCACCTGGTGAAAGGTTCATGGCACTATCCTTGCAGCAAATGGAGATGGGGTGGAGGTTGCATTTTAACATCACACAAGCCTCATTTACCTCTAACAAGACAAGAGTGAGAACCAGGAACCTACACACGTCCTGTCCGTGGTTCTCTGCCTGCACCTTCCCTGACGCCTCTGCACACATCCTGTCCCTGGTTCTCTGCCTGCACCTTCCCTGACGCCTCTGCACACATCCTGTCCCTGGTTCTCTGCCTGCACCTTCCCTGACGCCTCTGCACGCATCCTGTCCCTGGTTCTCTGCCTGCATATTCCTTGCTGCCTTTCCGTTCAGTGCAAAGTCTGCCATGGCCACAGGTCTTCTCTGGCCAGGGTCCTGCACGGAGCTGTCTCACAAGTCACTATTGTTAGCATCCAGGGACACTGTGTGTGCTGTGCCAAGGCAGTAACCAGGAACAGCATTGTTCTGAACTTCCTGCAGGAAAGGAAAGAGGAAGGAAGGAAGGGAGGGAGGAAGGGAGGAAGGGAGGGAGAGAGAGAGGGAAAAGGGGAGGGAGGGAGAAAGGGATGGAGGGAGGAAGGATGGGAGGGAGGGAGGGAGAGAAAAAAGAAAGAAGGGAAAAAAAGAATAAGAAAGCAAGTGAACAGTCAGTGATCCTGCCAAAAGATGTCTTCAAGTCTGGAAAACATATATTACTCTGCCTAGAAATAAGGCCTTTGGAAAGATTTCGGGACATAAAAAGCAGCTACAATTTATACAAAGCAGCTGTAATTTAGAAAGGGGCTAGCTGTCTTAATGAAGTTATACCCCACTTCAAGCTTGGGAAAAGCTGGATTAAGATCTGGACTGGAGGCACAAATGCAGGAAGACGAGCTGGTAACGCAGAGACCCCCGCCTGACGGGAGAGGCGAGGAGAGCAGAGCACGCCAGCGCCTGCCCCACTGTCACTGGTCCCTACGCTACAGGCTTGGTGGCCTCAGATCACACACATTCGTCAGCTCTCAGGTCTGCAGCTCAGAGTCCAAAATGGGCCTCACTGGACTCCCACGGACGTGTCAGATGGGTTCCGCTGGATGCTCTGGAGAAGCCGTTTCCTCGTCTCTTCCAGCCTCAGAGCTGCCGGCTCTCCTCATGGAGAGGAGGGCAGAGTCCTCCTCACGCCGCACCTTCAGCCTTCCTTTTCAGGGCCCTGCGATTACACTGATGATCTTCTCAGCTCAAGGTCAGCTAATGACAACCTTCCTCCCTCTGCAACTGGGATTCCCTTTGCTGGGTAAGGTAATGTCCTTGCAGGTTCTTTGGATCAGGATGTGGATACCTTTGAGGGATGTCACTCTGTGACTACACTGGCCTTGTCAAGAAACACTGCTGGAGGCATCTCCTGAGGGCGCAGCGTCTCAGGCTGTCCCTCCCTGGGGGGTCGTTGCACCATTGTGCAGGCTACTGCAGGCGGCACGTGTGAAGCACATGTAGAGCGTGCCCTGTGTGCCCGCGTGGCTTCAAGCACCTGCCTCAATAGCAACCTGCTGGGGGCATGGCCCTTATTCCCATTTTACAGATGAGGAAAGTAAGGCTCAGAGAGGGTGCTGAATCTGTTGACACCATTCAGGTGGGATTCACCTCAGGCCTCTTCTGTAAACTGACTGGAACACCACAGCCAGTGAAGCCCAGCCAAGAGAAGCAGGATCCTTATTGCCCCAGTGCCTGGCCATCCCTGTGGGGCTTGCGAGGCTGGCTGAGCAGGAAGTGCAAACCTACGTCCCTTGCTACCCCAGGTCACCCAGACCGGGGTCCCATCTCCTACGTCACAGTCACTAGCAGGGAACAAACAGATGTCTTCCAATGAGAAGTTACCACCTTCCTATCCACTCTGCAGGAGGCTGTGCACAGAGGCACATCTGCCTGTGCTACGGTTCCAGCTTGGCCTTGGCAATCTCATCTGGTCCCCTCCCTGCAACCCAGAGGGCAGGTGACAGATCACTGGAGCAGGGAGGCATCCATAGGACTGGAGAGAGCAGTGTGCACTTGATATGGGAGACGTAGGAGGGAGATCACGCGGGACTCTGTGAGAGGTGGCTGGTGAGGCTGAGGGGCAGTGAGCTGGGACGCAGGGTCTAGGGCACTGGGTAGCGTAGTACTCCTGCTGGGCCAGGACCTGGGGCAAGCCTCAGCCAGGAGACAGAAGCATGGGTTCTGGAGTGGTGTTGCAGCTTCCTTGGGTCATCCAGGTGAGTGATGGGGAGAGGCTACCCTCCAGGGCTTGGGATTCAGGATGCACAGTTGTTAGGATGGGAATTTGGGGTGCACAATTGAGGAGGGATGGGATTTAGGATGCACAGTTGTTAGGGGTTTGGGACTCGGGATACGCTGTTGATAGGGGTTTGGGATTCAGGATGTTGTCTGGTGTACATAGGAGAAACCGTACTCATGTAAGTATGTGTCCATCAGAATGCTGGCAGGGTGATGCCTGCAGAGTCCTCCAGGGTTGAGAAAAGCAACGTCCTTGGAGGTGGCGGAAGTGAGAATAAGAAGCCATTCTTGCCCCTGAAGGCAACGGGAGCTTTGGGTCAGCCTCATCCTGCAGAATGCAGCCAGGTTTGCTTGTGTCTGGGCTCTGCCCTTTTCTGCCCCCATGGCGAGCTCACCCTAGTGGGCCTTGCTGGAGCCTGACCTGCCTCAGTCCCCTCTCTTTCTGGGGGCCCTGCTGGCCTATTTGGTTTGTGAGGGTGAATTGGATGCATAAAGCTGATGGCAGATGGGTAAGGCCCTTCTCACTGGCTCCAGAGACTGTCTAGAGAAGCTCACAGCCCAGCTAGGATTCCATGTAGGTGTGCAGAGGACACAGCTGCAGAGGATGCACCCAGGAGGGCTGTGCTCCCTCCTTGAAGACACCGAGACCCCGCAGACTGATTTACAGCTGCTTCCCCCAGGAATGTAGAGCTGGCTTGTCTCCAGCACCATTCACGCCTTCTTTATGGTGGCTTGACCTTGACCTTGTGTCATATATCAGGGTGTGTAAGCTACTCTCCTCCTCCTGACAAGCACTGGAGATGAATGAGGACTTGCAGCCGCTGAGCTTCCCTCCCTGCAGCCTCTCACTCTGGCCCCCCATTCAGGCCTGACACTGGATGCCGCCTACTGGGGACCCTCCGGAGACACAGGATCCAGGGTGAGTGTATGATCTGTCTTCAGGTGGTGAGAGAAGCCCTTACTGAGTACACCTGGACAACACGCAAGATTGCAGCAGCAGTCCAGGTAAACCCTGGGGACACGAGTCAGAGCACTCCCCTCCTTCTGCCTCCATTCTACACCTGCAGTACCCGGAGACCCTGAAATGGGCTGACCTGGTTCAAGGTCATGTGCATGTTAGGCCAGGGCCCTGAGCCCCTGGAGATGGTTCAAATGGGAGAGTGAGTCTTCATAAGAGGCCGGGTGGAGCTGGGGTCCAGTGGGGTGATCACAGACACCATGGAGCCCGAAAATCTTGGACACTGGGCCCGTCCCCAGCGGGGAAGCATGAGCCAGTGGGGAATACCCTGAGTTCCTGTGAGGATGGCTGGGCAGAGTCCTGCTTCTCTGGAGCTCCTGTGGCACGAACATTTTTATTTCAACATACATCCCACCTTATTCCAGCACCCAGTTCTGGGTATATCCTACAAGAGTTAATTAAAAACCTAAATGCTATGTGTTCTCCATTTCCTGGGCTGCAACTCTCAAGAATCAGTGCTGTAGCCCTTGTGAGAAACGGTAATGGAAAGCAGAAACTCCACAAAATAGCGCAGGGTGCTAAGCATGTGTGTGCCCCATGATCATATACATATATGTACACATGTGTGAACACACATGTGCACATGTGTGAACCTATATACTCATTGCACATTCATACTCTTATATATTATTGGAAATGGAAGCACTCTGGCACCCGCCTCATCCCGTTCTCACTGTCATCTGCATTTTGCCCCTTGTCTTGGAAGGTGATGGAAGGAATCAGTCACTACCTCTGCGGTTTTCCATCAGGCTTGGAATAAATTCTGCTCACAAAAGTCAGACACACTGTGTGTCATTCATGACCCCAGATCTGAGTTTGTCAGGAACCTCTGAAGTTGGTCTTGATGGTTGGGTTCTAACAGAAGGTTCTAGACACCCTCCTGAGTTTTTTTTTGGTGGGGGAAGCCTGTTCCTCCTTGTGCCCAAGCCTCCCCGACTGGAGGACCTGCTGACCCCAGGCCCAGCCCAGTGTCCAGTTCCCAGGACAATGCTCCTGCCAGCAGGCGGAGGATGCCAGAGGCCATTGGCATCCCTGTGTAGCTATTCCTGGTGGGCTCTCATTAAATACTTATTCCAGACTTAATAAATGAGACGCAAGAAAAGATAAAAGGAAATGGACTTACCTCATTAAACCATAATGCTGGGTCCCTCTACAACCCCTACATTGGAGGGAGGAATACAAAATCAGGGAGAAGAGCATAGGGTTCTTGACCCTTCTAAATTAATGGCACAATCAAAGTGAGTCTAAGTGTAACTGTGTTAATCATTTTTTGAAGGTGATGTGCAACTTTAGGTAAAGTAAAATCATCTTGTGTTTGGAAAGTCTTGTCAATTCTTGGTCAAATGTATCCAGGGTGGGTTCACGTGCAGTGCATGTATGAGCGTGGTGGTTTATGCAGGCTGAGGGGCAGTGAGCTGCTTTGCAGGGTCTGCTTTCTCTCCCAGGTGTGACTGGCAAAGAACGACAGCCAGGTTGGCGGATCTCTGCATGGGGGCTGCTCTTCCGAGGCCGTTGGCTTGAGGATTCACGGCTGGGCTGGACGAAGGTGGATCTGGTGCAGTGCACAGAGTGTTATAAAGTGGTCTCACTTTCCCCTACACAAAATTCATTTATCAATCCATTCCTTCTTTTATTCATTCATTCAATGCCAAGTTTCAGACAGTACCAGGCGCTGGGCTCCACCTCAGGTGCAGACCGCTATGTTCTAATTGACCGGATGCTGTGTTCTTACTGACCTGAGGCTGAAATCTGGGGCCCTGAAAGATCCTGGCAACATAGCCACATGGTGATATACTTGTGCAGATTTTGCAGAATCAGACACTGTATTTTATGACCACAAGTGACAAGTGTTATCCTTTTACTCTCTGGCCCACCCTCTGGTCAGGGATTCTGGGCCTGCTGGGGATTCTGCAAGTTGGGGACATGTTTGTGTGGGTTCCATGGGCTGAATGATGTGCCTCAGTTGCTTTAGTGTGTAGTTCCAATATCACAGGCTCCTGGGACAGCAGGGCCCGACCTTGGCAGAACTCAGATGCCAATGCTCGAGCACCACTGCATTGCCTGCCGCGTGGTACAGACCTCTTCATGGGCTTTGGTCCCTCAACCTCGAGCCATGCCTGGCCCCTACGGCCACTGGCTGGCAGCTCATGTCCATCCCCATCTCCCACCTGGCCCTGTGTGTGAGCTGCCCGCCAGTCCACTGCACTGTCTGAGTTTTCAGTGGCTGCTGTAACCAATGACCACAGACCGGGGTGTTTAAGTCAACGCACATTGATTTTCTTACTGTTCTGGGGGACAAAATTACACAAGCAGTATCAGTGGGCTGAAATTAAGGTGTCAGCAGGGCCATGCTCATTCTAAAGGCTCCAGCTGAGGCTCTGTCCCCTTCCTCTTCTAGTTCCTGGTGGCTGCTGGCATTCCTTGGCTTGTGGTCATGTCACTGCAATCCCTGCCTCTGTGGTCGCATGGGACATCCTCTTCTGTCTGTGTCAAATGCTTCCCTGTCTTCCTCTCTCATAAGGACACACACATATGACTTAGGACCCTCTTGGGTAATCCAGGAACATCTCTTCACCTCAACACCCTTAGTTTAACCATATCTTCTGCCATATAAGGTAACATAGTTTCCCGGGATTAGAATCTAGTATCTTTGAGGGCCGTTGCTCAGCCTGCTACACGGTCCTGCCTGGATTTCCTGCCTGGAAGGACCCTCCATTCCTCTTCCTTCCCCCTCAGCCCGGCGTGGCCTTGGCAATCATATCTGCAATGGGTCTTACGATTTCTTCCTGATTTGATGGGAAATACGGAGCCTGACAAAGCTAAGCTAAAGCTCACGAGGCCATGACAACAGAGGCCTTGATACTGACCACAGACTGGCTAGCATGTTCCACTCAGTCAAGAAGGATTTTATATTCACAGTGCGGAAAAGCAAGCTTCAAATAACCCCAAGTCTTAGGAAACAAAGATCCCAGAGTTTTTTCAAACCTGACAACAACCTTAAGAATTTCTATCTAAAAAAAAAAAAAGACCCTTTTCTAAATAACAATATTTTAAAAATTATAAAAGATAACAGAGGAAAATTCGAATTATCTTTCTACATATTCTATTCACAGGAGGAAAAAGATAACATAAAGCTCCCATTTATCTTAGGCAGCCCAGGCTCCCAGAACAAAATGCTACGGGCTAGGGGCATACACAGCAGACCTTTTGCTCACACTTCTGGGGCCAGGAGTCAAGGTGTGGCCAGGCTGGTTTCTGGGGGGCCTCTCCTTGGCATGCAGATGCAGACGGGGCTGTTCACTGTGTCTTCACGCTGCCTTCCCTGGATGCGAGGATCGAAGCTTGAGCCAGAGGGGACTGGGCAGTTGTCAGCGGTGTTGACTCAACAGAGTGCAGGTGTGGACTTCACGTGAGGTGCCCCGGCTGGCTGAGGGCTGCAGACTTGCACGAAGGGGTCTCCCAGGGGTTCCAAGGCACAGCCCAAGGACCTCACAAGTGGCAGGGGGTGGGTGTTGCTGCAGTGGGGCCCGTGGAGGGTAATCAGTGAGGTTGGGCCAGGTCCGCCTACAGTTTCAGGACCCGTAGTGGGGAGGGGCTGCTGAGGCTGAGGCTAGGAGATTTTGGGGGCAAGCGGGGCCCTCCAAGCATGAGACAGGTACCAGGCAGGGACTAGGTACCAAGGCAGGCAGCAGGCAGAGTTGGGGAGCTGCAGCGCTGGGGCTGACCGAGCTCTCCCCCTGATTTGGAGGGGCCTGGAGTTGGAAGTCAAGGCTCTGTCCTTGCCTGGGAGGATGGTGCCATGGTTTGAATGTCTGTATCTCTCCAAAGTTCTTGCTAGACCTGAATCCCCAGTGCAATACTATTAAGAGGGGGTTTTGGGAGGTGATCAGGCCATGGGGCTGCACCCTCGGGGTTGGGATTGGTGCTTACAAAAGGGCTGGAGAGAACTGGCTGCTCCTCTTGCTCCTCTGCCCTTCCTGAGGACACAGCATTTGTCCCCTCTGGAGGACACATCCTGGAAGCAGAGAGCAGCCCTCACCAGACACCGTAACTGCCAGCCTCCCGCCCTGGCAGAAATAAATCTCTATGACGTATACATCCCCGCAGTCCAGGGTATTTTGTTACGGCAGCAAAGGCAGACTGAGACAGATGGTGCCAAGCGACGTGCCCAAACCCCACAGGGTTTGGGGCCAGGAGCTTTGACTCCAGAGTCTGAGCTCCCAGCACAGCCTCCCTGGCTTCTGAGAGCAGTGTGGCTTCATTCCTCACTGCCTCCCCACCAGGCAAAACTCGCCCGGGCCCTTCTTCCCAACCCAACGCTGCAGGTCCCAGGGAAACAGCAGATCACCCAGTCTGGGGAGAAGCTCTCTCCTGAACTGGCCAAGAGTGGGGACACTGGGCCCTGCAAAGATGCAGGTCAGAAGCTGCCCAGCTCCGACAGTGTGAACAGACACTGCCCTGGAAACAAGGAGGCGAGTGGGCACACACGGCGCAGAGAGGGCCTGCCCGTTCCTCCAGGACAAGGCTCCCGCCACACTCAGAAGAAGCCCAGCTGGCATCTGTGCTGAGGACTTGGAGGGTACCTCGTGCTCAGTCCCCAGAGTGAGGGATGCTTGCCCTGCAGGGTCCCATCTGTCCCCGTCTCCCTCGCCTCAGCCTTGAACCTGCCCCTGGGAGGGCCGTGTCAGGCCTCCCTCCTCTGGGCGGTCCCCAGCAGAGCCGCACCTTGGGGCTGCGGTGTGGGACCCGCCTGTTTGCTGGTCCTTATCAGCCGTGGTCTTGTGGTGCCTCCCACACTGTGTGAGAAGCAGATGCCTCGGGTCCTGCTTTACTTTCCAGGTGCTTGGCCCCTTTCTGTGCACCAGTGATCCTGGCCCCGGGCTCCGCAGAGGTTTTCATGCAGAGGCAAATGCGTCTCTACCCCTCTGGGCTCTGCCTGCTGAGATCACGAGGGAGGGAGGCTCCTCAGGTGTCCTGGAGAGCACGGTCAGACCTGCTGTGTCCACACCTTGCCTGGGAGCTGGGCCAGCCCCATATTCTGCATCAAAACAAAGGTGCATGGGCTGCTGATGAGGGTTGGGGTACACTGGGTATCAGGGTCCCAGAGTCCTGGGAGGAGGAGGTGTGCTCCATGATTCTGTGGACTTTTTCCTGGGTACCTTGGGGAACACACTGGGGCCATCTTGGCTGGGAGGAGCTGGTTTGGGGGGCACGAGGAGGGCATGAGGGCATCGACTCTACCTTTCCCAGCCATGCTCATGTCCACCTCGGAGGCCTGCTCAAGCCAGAGGTGCCCATGTTGGGCACTTTCTCTCTGGCTGCAGCTCTGCCCTGGTTCACAGTGCAGATGCAGGAGGGCTGCGCATGGCCTGTCTCTCAGCTGCATCTAGTCTCCAGCCCTGGCCTCCCCCTTGGAAGGTCATGGGCTTGGGCCCATCTCCTGGAACCTGATATGGTGTCTTAGAGACTTGCATGGGGCAGTGAAACCTGCAGAAGGCCCTTCCCACTGAGGTGCCAGCCTGCTGTGCCCAGTTCCTCCCTGTCAGCATGCACAGGGTGCATGGAAAGCTCCCAGAGGCTCTGAGGCTGTGCAGCCACACGGTCCACACTGCCCTTAGCCCCAGGCCCTTGGTAGGTGACACTGCAGCTCTCTCTCCACCTGTGGGGCTGGCTGTGTGGGCTGGGTTACTCACCCGGCCTGGCACATGTGCACTATGGTCAGCGGTGGCCCCGGCTGCTGGCCACCTGCCCCACAGTGGCTCTGGAGGCCAGGAGTGGACCAAGGGCTGCCAGGGTCCCAGTGTCCAGGGTTCCAAACCCTGCCTGGGCGTTGAAGGCCATGACCCGCATGTGCTGGGATCTGAGGTGCTGCATGGCCAAGCCTGGCGGGAGGGGTTCGGACCCGCCTAGCCTTGGGGATGGTGGACACCGTTCCCTCCTAGCGCTTCCCAGACAAGCCTGGCGGGAGGGGTTCGGACCTGCCTAGCCTTGGGGATGGTGGACACCGTTCCCTCCCAGTGCTTCCCAGAGTGCTCCATGGCAGGATGGAGCTGGGTCCCCTTCACAGTGGAGAGGACCTGGGTGTACGGAGGGGATGCTGGCTAGAGGAACCCGACAGCACCCAAGTTGCTCTGCCGGCGTGGGGGCCGTCTAGACGGGCCAGGGCAGGGAGTCCATCCACTTCAACTAAATTGAAGTGGATTTAGTGCTCCCCAGCTCTGGCGCCAGCCCCCACGTCTTTAACACCCCACTCTTTCCTGCGACGAGGGCCCCCCACCTTCTTGGGGACAGCTGAGTTCCCAGGAGCAGGTGGCCCTGCAACCCTGGCTGGCCTCATTTCCCGACGCCCCACGCCCCATGCTGGGCTGCAGCTCTGTGGCCACTAGGGCTGGCAGAGCCCCTCCCTCGCCTGGCTCTCTCACAGCGCCCCCGGTGCCGTCCCCTGCTCCCCGCCCTCTTCCAGCTCCCTCTTTGGTTCGTCCCTTCAGACTGGTGAGTTCTCTCTCCTGTGTTCTAAGTCTTGTCACCTGCCCTGGGCTTTTTTCACAGTGGGACTGTCTGCAGGACACAGCAAAGGAGCCCAGGGCCCTTGCACCCAGGACACCCCTGCTCCGGGCTCCTCCAGGCACAGAGGATCCCAGCCACGGGAGAACTCAGGGAAGAGGCCGGATCTCGTGGGGACCTTGCCAAGGCTTCCTGGGGAGCACAGGCTTGCAGGGTCCTCTTGCAGCCGTGACACGCTCCCCAGCTGACACAGTCCTCCTCCTGCACATGCCCTTGAATTGGCACAGAACTTGTGGCTGTTGGAGACGGTGTGACTGAGTGATGCTCTTCAACACCACATCTTCCTTATGCTCTCAAATTCCAATCTGTATAGTTGGAGAAGTGATCTGAAGGAAGCATGGGATCAGTTTTTTTTTTTTTTTTTTTTTTTTTTTTTTTTGAGATGGAATCAGGCTGGAGCGCAGTGGCACAATCTCAGGTCTGGATTCAAGCGATTCTTGCACCTCAGCCTCCCAAGTAACTGGAACCGGAGGCACTTGCCACCACGCCCGGCTAATTTTTTTGTATTTTTAGTAGAGACGGGGTTTCACCGTGTTGACCAGGATGGTCTCGATCTCTTGACCTCGTGATCTGCCTACCTCGGCCTCCCAAAGTTCTGGGATTACAGGCGTGACCACCGCTCCCGGCTGATACCAGTTCTTTAACTGGTCAGCTGGATGGACGCTGAGGCAGAACCTGCGATATGTTTCATTGTTTATAAAGTTATTTGATATAATTGACCTAAAAATTCAGAACGATGAATGTAAAAATTCGGACTTATTTTAATAATTTATTTGTAATGGTTTCATATTTCTTAATTGTAACTTCTATTTTGTGTTCCAATTGTAAGAGATATTTGGCTATTTTAGATAAAATAGTGTTGCAATGTACATAATAATAACACTCTTTGAAATTTTATATTTGTTTTAGTTTTTGATAAATTTTCAAGTTTTTTTGAATGCCAGTGAATTTTATTTTTAATTTTATATAACATTACTGTCAAATATAAAGAAAAACACAAGCTCTAAAATTCTCCCTAATTACATCATAATTAGACATTTTGCTGAAATGAAAGCAAACAAAATGCTTTGATGGATTTTATTTTATGGAATTTGTGTCTTCATTTTATTACTCGAATTTCACCAGGCAATCAGCACAGAATTGAGACACATGTAATGATGATTAATTTTATCATCTTTGATACTCTGCCAACTTTCAGTACTATCCAAAATAATAGATTTACACGTGGTTTCCAGTGCTGTCCTGTGAGGCGTGTTTGCCGGGATCAGAAGGTGAACGTATTATATTATTGGTTAGCCTGACTCTTACCTTCTAAGCTCTTGGATTATGGCTTGCAGCTCCACCTGCCCCGCTGACCTGCACCCTGGCAGGCTTGTGTAGTGACAACTGGCCTATCTTTCTGCCTCCCCGGATGAGCTGGGGGCCCTCCAGGACAATCTGTGCCCTCAGCACTGCAACCTCACGGGCCAGCGCAGCATCTTGAGCGGAGCCATGCTCCACACGTGCGTGGAGGAAGCTGTGCCCTGAGGGCCCCTTGCACACCTCGCCTGCTCTTCCCCACAGCACGGCGGCTGCAGTCACGGTGGGCTGACTCACCGAGGACTCCACATGGTCCCTTGTGGTGAGTCCTGTGGGATTTACTGGGTTTCAGAGCTGACAGGGAGTGTTAAGTCTAATTACAGATCCGTTCCCTGAGCCATGCTAATCCCCCAGCAACTGTTTTCCTCCTCAGGTGATTGACATTGACAGGCCCCGTGCACAGCAATTATTAAATATGCGACACGAAGCTGTGCTGAATTGTGGCAGAATGACCACTCACATGGCAGGGGCTGCTGAAATGAAGAGAGGGGATTTTCCTGGATTTCAAAACAGGACTTCAGAACTCCAAACCCGTTTTCAAAGGTGCCTTGTCCTTGGCCAGAAACAGAAAAGTCCTCTGAGTTTACCCTAAACACCCGTGGAGTTGCGAAGACAGGATCAAGGCAGGTAGTGTAGTGTCACAGATACTCGGAGAACAGGGACCTTCCAAACAGGCTTTGTCATCTCTCTGGCTTCTCCTCTATCCCCATTTCCTTTCCAGATGTGGCCAGATTCTGGTGGAGTTCCATTGCCATTCAGCCTTCTTTCGAGGGGCCACGGCAGAGCAGTTTGGGCAGAGTGCTGGCACCAAAGGCTCCCTGGTTTGTCGGGGGTACAGGGGAACCTTCATTTTTTGAAGGCATCGGCAATCTCTAGTGGGCTGTAGGGCTGGGATTCTTCCTGGGATCTCTGGGTAGAAAGGCAAGTTCAGAGAAGCCATGTAAGACCACCCTGGGCCTGGGTACAGAGTGTAGCACCAGCCCCTGTGCTCAGCCCATGCAGCAGATGCTGACTGTGAGGCCCAGGCTGCTCCAGGCACCTGCAGGACCACAGGAGCCTGGCTAAGATACTCTCAGGGGTTCTCAGAGGATGGAGCCTGGTTAAGACACTCTCACAGGTTCTCAGAGGATGGCTTAGGCTGAAAAGATGAACAGGCTCCTGGGGGACACGCTGCTACCTTTGCCCTTTTGAGTCTCCTGCTCCTTATCCTTCCTGGCTCTGTGCCAGGGACCAGCCTGCTTCACCCTCTTGCCCCAGCCTGGCTCTGCCCAATGGAGACCGCAGCAGGAGATCAGAGGTGGCAGAAGGAGAGGTCAGGAAGGTGCCTTGGTAAAAGCCTCTCGAGGTCGTTTCAGTCTTGCTGAAGAGCAGCAGAGAGAAGGTGGGAAGGTTCCAGTATGAGGCCTGTGGGAGTAGGCAGAAGGGTACGACCTGCTCCCATCCACCCCCGTGGAGGCAGCCCTGTCCTAGCAGGTACCCTGACGTCTCTTCGTTTTTTGACGGTGGCCCAGGGTGGCACCTCCTGTGGCTCCTCATTCTCGTCTTTGTTTTCTTTGCCTCTGCTTGTGTTTGTGCCATTTCTTGGATAACTGAGCTTACTCATGAACGTAATGATGGAATTTGTGTTTGTGCATGGTAAATATTATAACTATAGAACCAGATGCATAAAATATGAGAAATGTATTTATAATGGGGCGTGTGTATCACCGTAAGAGTTTCATCTAGGGAAATAGGTTTAAGCATTACCATCATGAAAAAAAATGGATTTCATTTCCCCTTATTTACAGTGCACAGTTCATTGTTTTTTTGTTTTTTTAAGAGACAAATAAAAAGAATCCATGCTGAAAATGTGAAATGAATTCAGATCCGTTTACCTCTAGAGACATTTCTTGGACCAAAAAAAAAAAAAAAACCAACCAC
Organism: Plecturocebus donacophilus; assembly: GCA_004027715.1. Taxonomy (NCBI): domain Eukaryota; kingdom Metazoa; phylum Chordata; class Mammalia; order Primates; family Pitheciidae; genus Plecturocebus; species Plecturocebus donacophilus. The sequence continues at coordinate 13,239 of PVKP010038972.1, forward strand.
AAAGCGGAATTGTCAGAAGATGTCAGCAAAAAGAAGCACCTCGTTATTTAAATCAGGGCTAAGTAAATAAGGAGCTGAATGTTTCGTGTTTGCTCACAACACGTAGGATCAATTCATGTATTTTAAGAAATGCCCTTATGGATTGAGTTGATCTGATTAATCGAGTGTTGAGTGCAGTGAAAACTGCGTTACCATAGGGGCTGGTGCTCCCACTTCTGCCGGGTACTGGGTCCCCAGGCCATGAACCAGGGCAGCTGTCTCTGGTCAGTCATTGCCCCTAGGGCTAATCCTATCCAAGGAAGAGAGGCTTTTGACAAAATCAGCAAATGCTGAGAGATAAAAAAGCAAAGTCAACCAGGACCTGGCTTGCTAAAATACGTTCCTGTCTGACCAGCCCTATCCCTGATTCCACTTCCCATGTGGATTCCCAAGGGTTATGTTTATGTAAAGCACACACTTAGTGAGCTAATTTGGGCTCATTTTTGTTTGTTTTCTGAGACGGAGTCTCCTTGTTGCCCAGGCTAGAGTGCAGTGGCGTGATCTCAGCTCACTGCAACCTCGCCTCTCGGGTTCGAGAAGTTCTTGGCTCACTGTTTTCACCTGTTCCCCCTCAAACCAACAAAAGATGGTCCTGCAAAGCTCACTGATTCCAGGTTTACAGAGAAAAGAACAAACACAGGCCACATGGAGTTTCCTGACCGTTCTCCCGACTCAGCCCCTGCTCCGCGGTGCACACCAGCTGCTCCTGAGTGATGCCCAGCGTCCTCCTCAGAGTTCAGGCAAAGGTGAAAGAGGCCCATTTAGGCGAGTCCATCCTCAGCTTGTTTTTCTAGGCCATTCTATCCATCCTTATGCCATCGTTGAGCAGAAAATGTTAGCCAGAACGTTCCAGCCATCGCATCGCATCTTATGTCCCTCTGTATAATTCCTTTGGCAAGAAGAAACACGGCCTTTCATTTTATTATACCTAAATGCCTTTTCTTAGCAGCTCATTTTCTTGAGCGTCTTCATAATTCTTCCAATAGTGGTAACAAATTCCCTGATGGTAGTAGAAATTGCAGCAAGGGGACATAAGCCATGCCATCCTTTTTTTCCCTACTTTGGCAAATATCATAAAGGCTGCCATCCTCAGGGGAAGAGCGCAAACACTTTCTAGCTCTGAACCCATCAAAGCATTTCTAAAAGCACCAGAGAATAATTGAGCATTGAGTCTTTGTGATCCCACGTGGGAGACGGGACCCTGATCATGTGTAGATATGAGTCTCTTTGCAACTTCTTTTCTGTACAAGGCTCAGCATGATTAGGTATGAATAAAAAGCCCAAGTTAAGAGCAAAATGCCGAGGCAAAACCTGTTTCAGCCAAAACAGCATGGTCCATGGATGGTTAAGCCAGTGGTCTGTCGGGAAGAGCAGGTACCACAAACACTCACTTTTTGGCGCGTGGGAGGATCTGGGCTGCCTTTTGCTCAGACATGGGCACATCTTTGAAGATCAACACCCTGCCCAGGACTTAGCCTGACACCTGTCACTTTTCTCAACCATTAGTTCAACAAGCCCGCATGCTTCCTGATGGCCCTCCATCCTGGTGAGCACCTGCCCAGCCCACCTGCATCCAGCACCCACCAGCCAGAGAACGGCAGCCCTGCCCAGGTACAGCACAATGGGCTTGGCACAGAGCCCATGAGAACTGGCACCCCAGGGCACAGAGAGGACTCAGGGCACTGTGATTCTTACCTTCCAGGGGGGCCCCTGCCCCCAGGTCCTCCAGACCAGTCCCTGCCCTGGGCAGCCGCAGCTGCACCGTCTATCTTCCTGCAGGACTCGGCTCGAGGCATCAAATCAGAGATTCAGTCTTAATGTTTTTAAAATTTCTGTTTTGCTTTAAAAAAAATTGCACTGGGAATGGGGGCTAAAAGTCTTATCTGACCCTTCATTTATCACAAGTGTGAATTTGCACATTTTGGGGTTTGCTGGGCTTCCCAAGAGAAACCCCTGACATTATGTACTAGGCCCTTGGTGTGGCCACCGAGGCCACCTTATGGGAACAGGCTTCCTAGATGTCCCTCAGAGAGTGAGGTTTGGTACTTTGTTCCGGGACATGAGGCCAGGAGACCTGGTCCCTGGCACTGATTTTGGAATGTCGAAGCTGGCAGAGGTCTCCTGGGCAGGCAGGGGTCTGGCTCTGCTGAGAGCCCTTCTGCCGCATCTGCCAGATGCCCCCTCCCTTCAACCTGTGGCCCTGAGTGGACGCACGGGCCCCACCCAAGGCACTGGGTCATCATGGAATTTCCTTCCAGGGAAGTAGCGTTGCCCCTGCATCTCCCCAAATGTTTCTCTGTGAGTCAGAAACCTACTTGCACCCCAACTCTCACCCTGAAGTCATCCAGCCCTTCATGGTTTTTTCCTCTTCAGCTGTAAACATCAGGAGCCCCCACATAGCACATATTTGCTTCTTGGTGACCATAAGGGTCACCTTTTCCACTGGCCCACATTGGGAAGATTGTAAACTATTTATAAATCTTTAAAAATTCAACATGATCAGGTATGTTTCCACATGACACCTGCTACAATACAGAAGAATGTGGTGAAGGGAAAAGCTGGCATCCTACACAGGATCCTGCTCTATGCAGACCAATGACCACACTGGTCCTCGGACGGTGACCTCATCCAGCAGTGCTCAGAGCAGGAAGAACCTCTCCAGCAAGGTGTGTCCGCTTCCTGGGTCGCCAGGATCAATGACCAAGAACCAGGTGACTTAAAACAATGAAAGTTTCTCCTCTCACTCTTTTGGAGTCCAGAAGTCCAAAATGACCATGTCTATGAGACTGCACTCCCCCGAAGGCTCTGGGGAGGGCGCCTGCTCACCTTGTCCTCGTTGCTGGGGTCCTTGGCTTGCAGGCATGTCCCTTCAATTTCTGTCTTTGCTGTCACGTGGCTTCTTCCCTGTGTGTTCCTCTCATCTTCTTATAAAGACACACATTATTGGACTTGGGCCCTGCCTAGTCCAGTGGGACTTCATCTTAACTAATGACTCCCGCAAAGACCTTCTTCTCAGTTAAAGTTCACATTCTGAGGCGCCAGACGTGCGTGGCTCTTGAGGACACTCTTCTTCCCAGCACATGGCTGATGGACGAGAACAAGCCGAGGGAGATTTACAGGTAACTGGCTTTGACCACTGCACTTCGACAACTGGTTTATACCACATTCACCGTATTTATGGCCATCACCAGGTTGTGATCAGCTGCCGAACTAACATTGTGCGTGACTAAAAGCGGACATGGGGATTCTGCTTCCACAGTAAATGCAGCTCTCACGATTTCTAATTCCATGCGAACCACATCAAGTTCGTGCGTGTTCTGCAGCGTGGCTCACGGTGAATTGCCTGGTGATTGCTGGGCAGGAATCATGAATTCCAGAACGTTTCCATACAGCGGAAAATTCCACCCCCTTACAGTGACGCCCTGCAGGAGCACTACCGCACGTGTTTCCTGCATCGCTTCCCAGCTCCTGTCACATTAAAGTTACATTTCAGCTTGAGTGGGGGACGGTCAGGAAACAGAATCTGAATCTAGATCTCGGGAGAGAAGAGGAAGGTAGCAGCTGATCACACGACTGATTCGCACTGAATTGTGTCTTCTCCTTCTAAACATTTTTCCTAAGTAATTCTATGTAATCCCTGAGTCACTAAACACTTAGCAAATGATACCTGGCTTGAAAACGTGGAGGGGATTGGTCATACACAGCAGTGTTCGACTTTATGTGTAGTCTGTGTGGCTGCTTTTGCCACGTGATTGGCGGAAAGCCTCTCTAAGGCAAGATGGCAGCCCCCAGGGGAGACTGGAGGGGCCTGGGCTTCCCCAAGCCATTTGTAACAATGAAAAGGGCATAGAGATAGCATTTACCAAATGCTACCTGTGCCAGGCTTGGCACCAGTCAGCTGAGGACCAGGCTTGTGTGGCCCAAAGGCCATCTTCCCTGGGTGCACCCTAAGCTTTCCATCTACACAGAACCAAAGGGAAGCTGGACACAGACTCAGGGCCAGCCACGGTAGAATCCTGTCTGATCCCCAGGGAGAGTGGAGAGGTCGCCCAGGGCTGGTGAAGGGGTTGGTCGGGGGGGAAGCCAGGGGTCCCGCTGGCCGGGGGCAGGTGCAGCCCTGGAGCTCTTATGGGGCTTGGTCCAGAAACCCAGATTCAGTGCTGGGAGACATGCTCCTGGGAGGCCAGGACGTGCTTTCAGGTGGGCCTCATGTAGAACCCAGGACAATTTGACCTCACTTGCCCAAATGAGCAAAACCCTCCTGGCAAGGGCAGGGCACCCACACGTCACAGGGCTCTGGCTCCCTCTCAGGAGGCGGGAACATGGTGGGCGGCTCCCAGGGACATCCAGGTGGGAAATCAGCAATTTTGCTTCATCAGATCAACTGTGGTGAGGCGAACCTGACCCCTCCTTGGCGGGTGGCAGGATCTGCGTGGCGTGCGCCAGGGGTCAGGGGAATCTCCTCCTGGAGCGGCTCTCAGTTGGACCACCCAAGAGGGAGGTCAGAAATGCCCTCAGCATTCTGGGCTGTGGGGCAGAGGTCTGCAGAGGCTGGTGGGCAAATGTGACGGCCACAGCTGGGCTCCCCATAGCCTTCACTCCTGGGTCTGGTGCACACAGCATCACGTAATTACAGCCTTCCACGATGAGCTGTCATCTCCAAAGATGAGGGCAACGGAAACGCTCACTGGTAAAATGCAGATTCCTGGGCCTGCCAACCCGCTGGATTGAAACCTCTCAGAGGGGTCTGGAGTGTGCAGCACTAAGCAGCCCCGTGGACAGCCTGTGCGGGACAAGGCTGAGAGCCGGAGTCAGGCTGGGAGACCCAGTGCGGGGCAACACTGAGAGCCAGATTCAGCTGATAGTGCCAGTGCCACAGTGCGGCCCGATTCACAGGCTTCAGGAGCATCCGAGAGCATCGGGCCTCAGACAGGACTGTGAGGAGGCCCTGTGGGGTGGGAATGGCATCCGAAACCAAGGAGCCCGTGTTGTTCAGACCCGGGAGGTCAGGAGTTGTATCTGGTCTCTCAAACGTGCTTGGAAGCGGGTGGAGATTTAGATTGCTGAAATTCTACCATTACACTCGCATCTTTTCACATGTAAACTTCTGGTACTTAGAGACTTGGCCATCGTTTTCATGTACTCTTAGACCCAGGAGATGCTCAGCTGGGCAGATGTGCAAGAAGGAAGCTGCGTGCGGAGCTCAGCTCCTTTCTTTCTGGCTGAAAAGCCGAGAGCCCAGCTGTGTGGTTGGATGAAGACGGGTTTGAATCCAGGAGCTCAGGGTGCGTAGCATCTGGGGCTGCGGTGTCAGTGGTCACCCCGGTGGTCACCTCTGTGGTCATGCTGCTTCCGTCATGGATGACTCGCTCCAGGGGCACTGCTGGGTTCTGCATGGGGACACGGAGGTGATGGGGTGTTGTGCTATCCTGACACTCCTCTTCCCCTGCCTTCCCCAAGGCATCCACTGGTGGGAGGGCCTCGGGGCTCTCCAGGATCACGTTGCTAGGGCCAGGCCCTGGGAAGACACAGCAGCTGATTCCATTGTCTTCAAAGTGCAGGGCAAACTGCCTCCCCTTATCTCTAAGGGAAAAATAAAATAGATGTGGCCAAGTTATTTTTAATGTATTCTTTTAGGGCTGTAGACACACTGTCCACGGCTCCACGGCACCGAGAGGCTCCTGCCCTCACACCCGCCTGGTCTCTCCCTCTGCCTCATGACCCCCGGACAAATGCTTTCTTGCAAGGAGGTGAGACTCGAGGCTGCAGCCCTGTACAGATTTGCCACAGCTCACATACTTCGTGAACTGACCACTCGGTCTTTGTTTTCTACAAAGGAGGGTTGGTCTGTCCCTGTGACGCAGCAGATTAATAGGAATGTTTTTTAAGTTTTACATTTGAATGTAAGGATGGATTTAGGCTTGAAAACAGCATGTTCTTACTGTTCCTAAGAGCCACATGTGTCACTCAGGTGGAGACGGCCCAAAATCCTGCTGTGCTTGCTGACGGCAGGGAGCACTTTTAGTTTTTACTTATGGGTAATATGACTCCAGCACTGGATTGAAGTTACTTAATTTCTATGATAAGGAAACATTTGACATAATGAAGGTTAAAACATGAAAGATAAGGCCGATCACTACAATTTTTCTTCCTGGAATGTAGGCTATGAAAGGAAGCTTTATTCATTCATTCCAGAAATATCTGCTGGAGAATTAACTGACGAAGCAAGACAGGCTACTGCTGATGGGACTGCTTCCCAGCTCATCACAAGAGTCAAACGCAGACGCTCTCAAGGGTGGGGAGTGACCCAGAGTGACCCACAGCGCATGTCTCAGCCAGGCTTTGGCGAGCTTCACTCTAAGTAGTTTTATGCAACCACTTCCTCCTGGCAGATACTGTAAGAGTTGCCTAAACCAAGGAAATCCTATGAGTTACCACACAAGAACCACGACTTTGCCTGTGTTATTAGAACTAGTATGTGCATGTTTGTGCATGTATGTTTGTATGTGTCTACGTGTGTGCATAAATGATATGTGCACACCTGTGTGATATGTTCATGCTTGCTGTGTGTTCATGTGTGTGTCTGTGTGTACAAGTGCATGTGTGTGTGCATGTTTCCGTGTGCATGAGTGCATGTGTGTGTGCATGTTTCCATGTGCACGAGTGCATGTGTGTCTGCATGTGTGTTTCTGCGTGCACGAGTGCTATGTGTGTGCATGTGTTTCTGTGTGCATCAGTGCACGTGTGTATGCATGTGTGTTTCTGTGTCCATGTGTGTTTCTGTCTGCGTGTATCCCTCCCCGCTATTTCCAGAGCCCCTTCTTTTGTTCTGGTCTCAGCTAGGGTGATCTCACAAGAACACAAATCTCCGTCCCTAAGGAGCTAAGATCCATTAGTGATTTCCCTTGTCCTGCAGATAAAGCAGAATTATTCAGTAGAGCCCTCCCTGACAATTCATCTCGAGTTGCCCACATCCCCCCCACATCAAATTGCCCCCCATCTCTGGTCCTTTCTCCTGCCTCCCTGGTACCATCTTCCCTTCTATCTGGGACCCCACCCCCCTGCCCTTTCACATTCCTCAGCTCAGATGCCACTTCCTCCTGGAAGCCTTCCCTGATCTTCCTGACCATGGAACACCCCATCACAAGTGTGCATCCTACCTTGTCCTTGTCCTTGTCCTCTGTGGAGCCAGCCACAGCTCTGCCTCCTGCTTCCTGGATGA
>PVKP010038973.1:0-20492 GCA_004027715.1 Plecturocebus donacophilus
CACATTGATTTTGTATCCTGAGACTTTGCTGAAGTTGCTTATCAGTTTCAGGAGATTTTGGGCTGAGACGATGGGGTCTTCTAGATATACAATCATGTCGTCTGCAAATAGAGACAATTTGACTTCCTCCTTTCCTATTTGAATACCTTTTATTTCTTTTTCTTGCCTGATTGCTCTGGCTAGAACTTCCAGTACTATACTGAATAGGAGTGGTGAGAGAGGGCATCCTTGTCTAGTGCCAGATTTCAAAGGGAATGCTTCCAGTTTTTGCCCATTCAGTATGATACTGGCTGTTAGTTTCTCATAAATAGCTTTTATTATTTTGAGATACGTTCCGTCAATACCTAGTTTATTGAGGGTTTTTAGCATAAAGGGCTGTTGAATTTTGTCAAAGGCCTTCTCTGCATCAGTTGAGATAATCATGTGGTTTTTGTCTTTGGTTCTGTTTATGTGGTGAATTACATTTATAGACTTGCATATGTTGAACCAGCCTTGCATACCCGGGATGAATCCTACTTGATCATGGTGGATAAGCTTTTTGATGTGCTGTTGCAATCGGCTTGCCAGTATTTTATTGAAGATTTTTGCATCTATGTTCATCATGGATATTGGCCTGAAGTTTTCTTTTCTTGTTGAGTCTCTGCTGGGTTTTGGTTTCAGGATGATGTTGGTCTCATAAAATTATTTGGGAAGGATTCCCTCTTTTTGGATTATTTGGAATAGTTTCAGAAGGAATGGTACCAGCTCCTCTTTGTATGTCTGGTAGAATTCGGCTGTGAATCCATCTGGACCTGGGCTTTTTTTTGGGTGGTAGGCTCTTAATCGCTGCCTCAATTTCCGACCTTGTTATTGGTCTATTCAGGGTTTCAGCTTCTTCCTGGTTTAGACTTGGGAGGAGGCAAGTGTCCAGGAATTTATCCATTTCTTCCAGGTTTACCAGTTTATGTGCATCGAGTTGTTTGTAATAATCTCTGATGATGGTTTGAATTTCTGTGGAATCTGTGGTGATATCCCCTTTATCGTTTTTTATTGCATCTATTTGGTTATTATTCTCTCTTTTCTTTTTTATTAATCTGGCTAGTGGTCTGTCAACTTTGTTGATCTTTTCGAAAAACCAGCTCTTGGATTTATTGATTTTTTGAAGGGTTTTTTGTGTCTCTATCTCCTTCAGTTCTGCTCTGATTTTAGTTATTTCTTGTCTTCTGCTAGGTTTTGAGTTTTTTTTATCTTGTTCCTCTAGCTCTTTCAATTTTGACGATAGGGTGTCAATTTTAGATCTCTCCTTGCTTCTCATGTGGGCACTTATTGCTATAAATTTTCCTCTAGACACTGCTTTAAATGTGTCCCAGAGATTCTCATATGTTGTGTCTTCGTTCTCGTTGGTTTCGAAGAACATCTTTATTTCTGCCTTCATTTCATTGTTTATCCAGTTCACATTCAAGAGCCAGTTGTTCAGTTTCCATGAAGCTGTGTGGTTCTGAGTTAGTTTCTGAATTCTGAGTTCTAACTTGATTGCACTGTTGTCTGAGAGACTGTTTGTTATGATTTCCGTTCTTTTGCATTTGCTGAGGAGTGATTTACTTCCAATTATGTGGTCAATTTTAGAGTAGGTGTGATGTGGTGCTAAGAAGAATGAATATTCTGAGGATTTGGGGTGGAGAGTTCTATAAATGTCTATTAGGTTTGCTTGTTCCAGGTCTGAGTTTAAGTCCTGAATATCCTTGTTAATTTTCTGTCTGGTTGATCTGTCTAATGTTGACAATGGGGTGTTAAAGTCTCCCACTATTATTGTGTGGGAGTCTAAGTCTCTTTGTAAGTCACTAAGAACTTGCCTTATGTATCTGGGTGCTCCTGTATTGGTTGCTTATATATTTGGGATCGTTAGCTCTTCTTGTTGCATTGATCCTTTTGCCATTATATAATGTCCTTCTTTGTCTCTTTTAATCTTTGTTGGTTTAAAGTCTATTTTATCAGAGACTAGAATTGCAACTCCTGCTTTTTTTTGCTCTCCATTTGCTTGGTAAATCTTCCTCCATCCCTTTATTTTGAGCCTTTGTGTATCTTTGCATGTGAGATGGGTTTCCTGGATACAGCACACCAATGGGTTTTGGCCTTTTATCCAATTTGCCAGTTGGTGTCTTTTGACTGGGGCATTTAGGCCATTTACATTTAGGGTTAATACTGTTATGTGTGAATTTGATCCTGCCATTTTGATGCTAGCTGGCTGCTTTGCCTGTTAGTCGATGCAGATTCTTCATTGTGTTGATGCTCTTTACTATTTCGTATGTTTTTGGAGTGGCTGGTACTGGTTGTTCCTTTCTATGTGTAGTGCCTCTTTCAGGAGCTCTTGTAAAGCAGGCCTGGTAGTGATGAAATCTCTGAGTTCTTGCTGGTTCACAAAGGATTTTATTTTTCCTTCACTTATGAATCTCAGTTTGGCTGGATATGAAATTCTGGGTTGAAAGTTCTTTTCTTTAAGGATGTTGAATATTGGCCCCCACTCTCTTCTGGCTTGCAGGGTTTCTGCTGAGAGATCCACTGTGAGTCTGATGGGCTTCCCTTTGTGGGTAACCCGACCTTTCTCTCTGGCTGCCCTTAGCATTTTCTCCTTCATTTCAACCCTGGTGAATCTGCAGATTATGTGCCTTGGGGTTGCTTTTCTTGAGGAATATCTTTGTGGTGTTCTCTGTATTTTCTGGACTTGAATATTGGCCTACCTTGCTAGGTTGGGGAAGTTTTCCTGGATGATATCCTGAAGAGTATTTTCCAGCTTGGATTCATTCTCTTCGTCACATTTGGGTGCACCTATCAAACGTAGATTAGGTCTTTTCACATAGTCCCATGTTTCTTGGAGACTTTCTTCATTCCCCTTTACCTTTTTTTCTCTAATCTTGCCTTCTCATTTTATTTCATTGATTTGATCTTTGACCTCTGATATCCTTTCTTCTGCTTGGTATTCGGCTGTTGAAACTTGTGCATGCTTTGCAAAGTTCTCATGTTGTGTTTTTCAGCTCCATCAATTCACTTATATTCCTAAACTGTCTATTCTCTTTAGCATTTTGTCAAATCTTTTTTCAATGTTCTTAGTTTCTTTGCATTGGGTTACAACATGTTCTTTTAGCTCACAGAAGTTTCTCATTACCCACCTTCTGAAGCCTGATTCAGTCATTTTATCACACTCAGTCTCTGTCCAGCCTTGTTCCCTTGCTGGTGAGGAGTTGTGATCCCTTGTTGGAGGAGAGGTGTTCTGGTTTCGGGTGTTTTCATCCTTTTTGCGCTGGTTTCTTCCCATTTTTGTGTATTTATCCTCCTGTTGTCTCTGTAGTTGCTGACTTTCAGATTGGGCCTCCGAGTGGACGTCTAGTTTGTTGATGATGAAGTTATTTCTGTTTCTTAGTTTTCCTTCTAACAGTCTGGCCCCTCTGCTGTAGGACTGCTGAGGTCCACTCCAGGCCCTGCTTGCCTGGGGATCACCTGCAGCAGCTGCAGAAGAGTAAAGGTTGCCACTAGTTTCTTCTTCTGCTATCTTTGTCACAGAAGGATACCCACCAAATGTCAGTCTGATCTCTCCTTTATGAGGTGACTCTTTGGATACACGGGGGTCAGGTAGTTGCTTGAGGAGACAGTCTGTCCTTTATAGGAGCTCAGCTGCTGAGTTGTGAGCTCCGTTGTTCATTCAGAGCTGCTGGGCAGGTACGTTTGAGTCTGCTGCCGCAGAACTCATAAACCCCCTTTTTTTCTCCCAGGTGTTCTGTCTCGGGGAGTTAGGGCTTTATTTATGAGTTTCCGGTGTGCTGCTGCCTTTTTTTTTTCTTTTCAGGGCTGCCCTGCCCAGAAGGGAGGCAGCTCAGTCCCTGTCTGCCTGCAGAGGCTTTGCTGAGCTGCTGTGGGCTCCGCCCAGCTGCCATGTGAACTTCCCTGAAGTCCTGTTTATATGGGTGTAATTAGATCTGCCTTGGCAATAGTGGCCCGCCTCTGTAATGGCAGGTTGCCTCAGCAACGGCAGGCTGCCTCTGCAATGACAGACTACCTCTGTAGTGGTGGAGTGCCCCGTAATGGCGGATGCCCCTCCCCCACAGAACTGGACCGTCCCAGGTTCAGCTGTGCTCACTGCAAAACTCTCAATCGAGAGCATTTCCAATTGCTGTTTTAGCCGAGCCTGATCACCTGGCTCGCTGTCTCAGAGCCTTTTGTTTTTTAGTTGAATGTTCGACTCCCAGGTGTTCCAGTCGCCTGTTGAAAAGGCGCCGGGATCTGTGTGATTTCCCCTGCAGGGATACACTGCGCAGGCTGAAACAGTGGCGCTGAGATTCATAGCGCTTTTTTGCCCGGGAATCTCCTGGGCTGGCTCCCTGATTCAGTCCCCTTTTTAATCTGCCTTCCCGTAGCTCCACTCGCCAGTTAAGAGGGCACACAGACCAGTGTATTTTGTACGGAGAACTGCTGTGCCAGGGTGCTGGCAAAGCAGCCACGCCGGTGAAAACAGCTGCGCCGGCCAAAACAGCTGCACTGGCGACCCATGGGGCTGCTCCACCTGGGAATCTCCTGGTCTGGGGGTAATAAAAATCCGTCTGGAAATGCGGCGTCCACTCACCCTCTGCACTTTCACTGGGAGCTGCAATCCTGAGCTGCTCCTAATCGGCCATCTTGGATCTCCACCGCTATAATTCTATAGTTGGCCAATAAGCAAGGAAGTATAAGGGCATACATAATAAAGACATCTTTGGATATGCAGTCTCAAAATATCTGCCTCCCATGTCTGCTTTCTCAGGAAACTATTAGAAGCTGTTGGAAGTAAAGCAAGAAAGAGAAGGACATGGGATAAAGAAAATGAATTTCAACCCAGGATAGAAGTGAAGGAAATCACCAAGAGTACAGTGAACAAAGATCTCAGAGTGACATCTGATGATGTACAGTGCACCTAGTTCAGACTGAAGCAGTGTCCTCAAGGGACAGCCATGATGAGGAAGACAAACACTGCACCCATCACTGTTGAACCATCATTTTGACCTGATCAGACTATTGGAGCATGTATTCCATTAAAACAAGGTATTAAACTAAAAAGAGGAAAACATCAAAGAAACAGAATCCAACTCAAAGGAAAAAGCAAATAATAATAATAATAGTAAAAACAATAAAAATCCCAAGGATGGCAGCAAAAATAAATCAGTCCCAGAAAGACTATACAGCAGCCTGGCAAGCCTAGAAAAAAACCAGCCTAGATGGGAGAAGACAGATCTTCATGAGAGATGTTTCTAACAGAAAATAAAAACAAAAAAAGAACAATTAGATTGCTTGATGTTGTTGGCTTTATAGAAAAGTGTCTGAGAGACTTTCGGAAGATAAATTAGAAATAAGTACTGAAAAATGAGTAAATAAAAAAGAAGACAATTACTAACTACAGCTAAAACAAAAGGTAAGAAAGGAAACATAATCACAGTGCACTACAATGCTCAGCTGTGAATAATATTTGTCCAGGCATAGTAATGTAAACAGAGAATATTAATCTGACCAAAAACTATAATGTAATTGCATGGGGAGGAGCAGGGACAGGAAACAGATGGATGGGGATGATGCTGCAAGCGAACTAGATCCTCATCTAGCATAATAGGAAGTCAGTAGACAGTATCTCAAATCGATAAAGTGAAAGATAACAGACTATACGTGTTATTTAGAAATACAAAGATACATAAACCCAGGAAAAAAGCAATTGAAAGTGGAAGACTCTAAGGAGGGGAATAGGTGGGTGGGGAAGGGTGGGACAGGGAATCGTGTTTTGTTATATTAGCTCAATTTGATGTTTGGAACTGTGTGCACTGAAAACACAAAAACTAATTTGAAAAATCAATTCGTTTCTCTTAGCGAGAGGTGCCTCATGGCTGCCCTGGCTCAAAGGTAAGGCTTAGAAAATAATGACGATCCTGCCCCTCACCCGAAAACCCAGCCTCCTATTTTTCTGTAGCTGTGAATTTCTTAAATTACATTATTATTTCAAAGAATTATGCCCATATCAAATATCTAGGAGATGAAGAAAGTTATTCACAGGGAAGAAAATTATAACGAGGCAGAAAACACTTAAATGCAAGTTAAACACCTTCCTGAACTTCAACCATTGTAATTTATCACATAGCTAATTTCCTTTTTGACTTGTTGGGAAATCTTTAGGTTTCCCCTAACTCCTGTTTTCTGGTTCAGCCCTTGGCCTGTTGATGGCCTTTTAGCTCCTTGGGACTTACTCTGGGAGAGCTCCAGGGATTCAGGCTCCTTCCGGCTTTAGCCTGCATCCAGTTCTTTTCTTCTCCCCCCGCCCCCCCGCCCTTATAATAGTGAGCTTTAAGAGCATTTTTTTTTTTTTAATTAAAAGACAGGATCTTGCTATGTTGCCCAGGCTAGAGTGTAGTGGCTATTCACAGGCACAATCATCATAACTACTGTAGCCTTGAACTTCTGGCCTCCAAGGATCCTCCTGCCTCAGTCTCCTGAATAGCAGGGACAACAGGCACAGACCACAGTGCATGGCTCCTGTACCTGGTTCTTTTTTAACTGGCTCCCTCGTCTTCCATTTGACAGAGAAAAACATACCCTCCCTGGGGGCAGAGACCAGCTCACCACTCTAAACCTAGTATAGAACATGCCCAAAGATTATTAGTTGAAAGAATGAACTGCTTTCCTAACCTCAGAACAATCCTGAAGCGGCTGTTAACGCTGAAGGGATCCTAGTGTATCTAGTCCAATCACCTTGTTTTGTAGAAGCTCAGATAGGAGCCAACATTTGGTGAGTTAGATGTGGAGCTAAGCATATTTGTTTCCTGTGGCTGCTGTAACAAAGCACCACAAACTGGGTGCCTTTACAACATCAGAAGTCCAAAATCAAAGTGTGGGCATGGCCAGGCTCCCTCCAAAAGCTTTAGCGGGCAGGAGGATCCTTCTTTGCCTCTTCCAGCTTCTGGTAGCTCCAGGAGTTACTTGGACCATGGCAGCCTGACCCCAATCTCCGCCCCCACTTTCATGTGGCTGTCTTCCCTCTTTCTCTGGGTGTCTTCGTGACTTCACATGGCATTCTCTTTTTGTATCTTCACATCATCTTTTCATAAGGACACCAGTCATGCTGGATTAAAGGCCTATTGCTACTCCAATATGACTTCATCTTAACTGACTGTATCTGTAATGACCTTATTTGCAAATAGTAATTCAACCTATAACAGTAGGGAAAACAGATTTTCTGCTCCTGGCTTGGCAGGTTTACCACTAGATAGCCTGGCTGCCCTTCTGTCTGAGTTAAATGGCCTAGCTCCATCCCTACCTATAAAGGTGGTTCTTCCAGCTTGCTGATAGGAACACTTTAATGTAACCGCTTAAAGTAACTTTAAAAGTTTAAAGTAAACTTAAAGTGAGTTTGCACTTTAAAAGGAGCTCTTAAAAATCAGGGGTTCCACGTCAGGAGATAGATACCATCCTGGCTAATATGGTGAAACCTTGTCTCTACTAAAAATACAAAAAATTAGCCTGGCATGCTGGCACATGCTTGTAGTCCCAGTTACTTGGGAGGCTGCAGTAGGAGAATCACTTGAATCCGGGAGGCGGAGGTTGCAGTGAGCTGAGATCGTGCCACTGCACTCCAGCCTGGGTGACAGAGTGAGACTTTGTCTCAGAAAAAAAAGGGGGGAGGGCGGAAATCAGAGATTCCATGGAGAACTAAATAGATGAAATATACGATAAGTGAGAGACAGAATTTCAAACTTGGTGAAAGGCAGTGGGGGAGGTATTTGAGAACATGTCCTTCCTGGCATCCCTCCAGCCCACTTCCTGAGTTTTGCCCTCTTCTCATGAGCTCGGACACAGCAGAGGGCATTCCGGCAGAGAAAGGCTCGCCCTGCCTCTGAGACAACCCAATGTTGAGGCCACTGTCCTCTTCTGCTTCCTGTCCTGCAGCACTCTCCTCACCCTGGGGCTCCAGCAATGGCTGGAAGCTTGGAGAAAGCAGGGGGAACAGAATGCTCCCGTAACACTCACCTTGCCCCTGTTACTTTGCGTCTGTGCTCTCCTGCCATGTCCAGTGGCCTGCTCCCTTCCAGGTGCCACAATGACCCAACCAAGCCCGCAGTGACAGGGAAACAGAAGCCCAGGCTCATGGGTCTGTTTCTCACATGGAAGAACAAGGATGATGGTCTCACCTGTTAGGATGACACAATCTTTTGAGTTGGGACGTGCTGTCTTTGCTTTTTTTTCAAGGGAGAGAGCAAGCCTCTGTGGCTAAGAACAGGCTGTTGGGTCATGCTGGTCCTGTGGTGTTTGTTTTTAAAGCCACGAAATCAATCTGATTCATATCTTTAATGATTCAGCCCTCCCTGTAATTGTGAGGGAGGAGAGTCTTGTCTTGCGGCCTCCACTTCTCCCTCCTGATTACCTACCCTTCTCCCCTCCATTGCCATAAGTTGCACCAGTCCTAAAAGCAACGGCCCACACCTCTGTGGTAACACGCCACCCCTCCCAGGAGTCTTACAATGTTATAGAGCAAAGCAGTGAGTGGACACAGAGGACAGCGCCTTTGGTATGAAGAGTGCCATTTGGGGATGGGGGCGAGGTTGGACGGCTACCAGTCCATCCTCTGCTATCTCTGCTCAGAACTGATGTGGGTGGTGGGCTTTCCTGCCAGGAACCCCATCTGCCAGCTGGAGGAGGGCCTGAAGGGTGAAGTTCAGGGGCTGGCAAGGTGGAAGGCGAGTGGAGGGCCCAGCAGAGCGGCCACAGGGACCAGATGCAGGGAAACCATCATGCGCTGCCACCAAAATAAACTTCAAAGGCAGTGATAAGGCAGACACTCTGGGTAATGACATCCTGGAGCTTCCTTTCATCTCAGCATCTGGAATCCTGAAAGCATTCATTACATCTTCCTCCCTTTGAATGGAGGAGGAATCGTGTGGCTGTCACTGGCACAGGACATCTCAGCCCCTGGGAAAGAGCCCTGGGCTGGAGCCAGGAGTCCCATGGGGTTCCAGCCTCAGCCCTGTCAATATAATGGTTCTTAGGTAAATTCCTTAACCTGAGTTTTGGTTTCGTTGTGTTAAAAGTGGAAATAATAATAATAATGAATAGGAGCCTTTGGGAAGCGCTTGGCTCCAGGTATCCAAGCGGCTGCACTGGCCTTATCCCGGGAGGCCCACACAGTACCTCAGGAGACCAGGGTGGCCCGGAGCCCATTCTGCAGATCCAAAAGCCTGAAAGAATGATTGACTTCGCCAGTAAGCAGAGATGCGGGTGTATGGATGCAGGTCTGCTGGCTGCAAAGGCAGGGCTGATAGGCTGAAAAGAAAGTCTAATGAGTGGCGGTTCTTCTGAAAGTTCTGCCTTCCAGGGAAGTCAGAGGCAGGCGAGGAACCAGAGTCTGGGCCCATCCCGCCTTCCACACCAGGTCAGGCTGTGGTATCTCAGGGCCAGCTTCGCTGCTGTATGTGCTTGTGCAAGATCGACTCAGATTTCTAGGGACTTGCTGATGTGGGAGGAACAGTGTAGAATGTCCTAGACTCAAATGCCACCTTGTTCCTTTCAAACCCGTCGCATGGCTTCTTAAACCTTCAACCTAGGAAAGCCAAACCAGCCTTCATCAGTTGGGAAGTAATCACAGTAGGAAGAAAATTTTCACAACATTCTTCTGTGGTATTGCTTTCTACCCATCCCCAGGGATTGAGGATGGTGGAAAAAAAACTGGGGATGGGGAGAGGAAGTGTCTTTTCTCCTTTTGCTATTGCAAAGAAGATTGTTTTTGTAATGAACCATGATGCACTTCAAATTAATGCCATCAAGATTTCACAGCACCATGGCCTGATCCTTGCTCTAGGACCTGGGAATGACCAGCCAGGAGAGAAAGCCCTTAGGGCCATGCGCCTTCTGTACAGGAAAGGCAGCCCCTTGGAGTGCCTGTGGTTTCAGAGCTTTCTCCCTCCACACAGGTTCACTGGGCACCAGGCTGAGCACCACGGTTACACTGGATGGAGGATGGTGAGACCACCGCATCTGGTGGGGAGCCATGGGACCACACTTGCACTGAAGGGCCAGGTGAGGGGTAGGTGAGGCAGGCACAGGAACACAGGATGGTCAGGACATGGGACGGTGTCCTCAAGTCCAGCAGGTGAGCCTGGAGGCACAGGTAGGGCTAGATTCAAAAGGTATCCTTGCAAGTTATGTTGAATGAGTGGTGTGCCCCGTGGGGAATGGGCAATCTTGAAGGATGTTTCTTCTTTCTTTTTTTTTTTTCTGAGATAAGGTTTCATTCGGTTCCCCCCACTGGAGTGCAGTGGTACAATCTCGGATCACTGCAACCTTGACCTCCCTGGCTCAAGTGGTCTTCCCACCGCCTCAGCCTCCCAAGCTGGGCTGGCATCACCAAGCCCAGCTAATTTTTGTATTTTTTTATAGAGAGAGGGTTTCCCCATGTTGGTCAGGCTGGTCTTGACCTCCACCTCAGCCTCCAAATAGCTAGGACTACAGGTGTAGCCACCACACCTGGCTAAAAAAAAAAAAAAAAAAAAAAAAAAATTTTTTTAAAGACAGGGTCTCGCTATGTGGTTCAGGCTAAATTTAGAAAGATTTGAAGCAAGAATGTAGAAAAACCTGGTTGATTATTGTGTGAGAAGAGCGCCCCCAGGAGGCCTCACAGCAGGACAGCTAGCCTGGGAGGGTGCTGCCGATTCTCCAAACATGAATGACTGGGCCTGATCCAATTCCCTGAAGACAGAGAAGCGTGTTATTTTTAATCTTTCTGTTCAACTTTCTGCAAAAGAAACCACTGTCTATTGAATAGTCTATGTAGCGAGTGAGAATTTAAGACATAAAACAAGATTTCCTCAAAAGATGGTCATTGTTTTGTGACTGCCATACAGGGCTGGAGTATAAACTTGAGGAGATGAAACCAAACATTCATCACAGGCTTTCAAAATCTTTTTCATTTTTTAAAATTGTTGTTGCTTGTTGTTCTTCATTTAGGGACTCACTTGGTGGTTATAATAATAACAGCTGACACAGAGCACTTATTCCATGCCCTGCTGGGTTCTAGGAGCTTTATTGATTTATTTTCGATGGGGTCTTGCTGGACTCCCCAGGCTGGAGTGCAGTAGTGCGATCTTGGCTCACTGCAGCCTCAACCTCCTGGGCTCAGGTCAGCTTCCCACATCAGCCTCCCGAGTAGCTGGGACCACGGGTACAGGCCATCATGCCCAGCTAATTTTTTTTTTAAATTTTTTGTAGAGGTGGGGTTTCACCATGTTGCCCAGGCTGTTCTCAAATTCCTGGGTTCAAGCAATCCTCCCACCTTAGCCTCCCAAAATGCTGGGATTACAGGTCCCCATGCCCAGCCTAGGAGCCTTAAACAGATCAAATTGTTTCATGTTTACAACAACCCAAAGAGCTGGGCATCACTATTGGCTTTTGTTTGTTTGTTTTGTTTTGTTTTTTTGAGGGAGAGTCTTGCTCTGTCACCCAGGCTGGAGCACAATGGTGTGATCTCAGCTCACTGCAGCCTCCGCCTCTCAGGTTCAAGCAATTCTCATGCCTCAGCCTCCCAAGTAGCTGGGAATACAGGTGCCCACCACCACACACAGCTAGTTGTTGTATTTTTAGTAGAGATGGGGTTTTACCATGTTGGCCAGACTGGTCTTGAACTCCTGACCTCAGATGACCCACCCACCTCGGCCTCCTAAAGTGCTAGGATTACAGGCGTGAGCCATCCACAGATGAGGGCATTAAATAACCACACAACTAGCAGTGGCAGAGCTGGGACTTGAACCCAAGCAGCCTGGCTCCAGAGCCCCACTCGCCTGCCCTCTCATTGTATAACATGCCCAGGACAGGCCAGCAGATAGTGGTACCAAAACGCAGGCAGGTTCTTTACCCAGAAGCATAAATGCAAGGTTTTGTGTCCGTGCATTTTCCTGGAGGGACAGTCTAGCTCTTGGCACCTTCTTGATCCCAAAGGGTTAAAAGCCTCCAGCAGTCAGGACCCCCGGTGTCTAGCTCTGGCTCTATCACTAAGCAGTGAGACCTTGGGCAAGCTGCTTCACCTCTGCACTTCAGTCTCCTCATCTGTAGAATGGAGGAGGAGCAGTGAACTATGTGATCCCAATGACTTCTTCCAGCTCTAATGTTCTGTTGCTCTGAATTAGTTCTATAAATGCCTGAGCTTCTACCCTGCATAAGCCAAGGCGCTTTGCTAGGTACTGGAGCTACAAGGAGGAAGAAGAGCACCCTGCGACTCAGAGGAGTTTGCCTTCTCATCCAGGAAAACAGCTGCTAGGTCTCATCTCCCTCAAGGACAGCTGGGGGCTGAGAGAGGACACAGCACCATGACGCTGGGATAGCACCCTGGGGTGACGACAAGAGGCAGCATCCTCTTAGGACAGCGGGGGCCACGAAGCCTACAAGTTGCAGAGACCGCAGCCCCAGGCTGCCGTGAGCTGAATTTTGGACCCAATCACCCCCTGGGTATTAGGACAACTCTAGATGCAAGAGGGAAGGGCTTCCTGTTCTCCCACTGTGGCTGTGTGGAGCCTGAACAGTCAGTGGAAAGAAAGTAAGAGACATGATCCCATCTGCCCCTCAAGCTGGCTCATGGGGTGATATTATGGGTAATATTTATAGACAATACAGCTAGGATAAAGCCCAGAGCAAAAGGCCAGGTCAACAAGTACTGCTGCCTATAGTGACAATGATGAGAATTGTCACACAGAGGCTAGGATTCGAGACCTATGGCATTCTCCCAGGAGTGGCAGTGTTTGCTAACAGATACAAAGAAGGTGCCTCCCTAAATGTCATCAGGAAGTAGCCACCCAAAAATGCAATCTGTGGAAAATAAATTGTCATCCTGAGCCGGATCACCTCTGGGTGATCTGATAAAGTCCGTTTTCTAGCCCTACGAGGGGGAAAGCCAGAATGACAGTGACCTAACAACAGGCCAGCACACTTCCTGCCTGTATGTATCATGCTCCAGTACCCAAGAATGGGAGGGAGAGCACTACCACGGCTCACCATTAAGATTTTAACACCACGAGAGGGTTCCTGGTGTCACTGCATGTCAGTATCACCATGAGGAAATTCTTGCAGCCTTTGGACCCCAGTGAAGGCAAAAGGAGGCCTTGCTTCTTCCAGCCTGCATTTCATTAACCTGACAAATCAACCAGTGTCTTAGACAGATCTTGGCAAGTGTTTGTCTTGCCTTGTTTATAACAAAACATTACTCATCCAAGTCTGTGGTCAGGTTTTGTTTGTTTGTTTGTTTTTTGAGACAGAGTCTCGCTCTTTATACAGGCGCCAGGCTGGAATGCAATGGCCCCATCTCGGCTCACTGCACCCTCCACCTCCCAGCTTCAAGCAATTCTCCTGCCTCAGCCTCCCGAGTAGCTGAGACCACAGGCGCGCACCACCAAGCCCAGCTAATTTTTATATTTCAGTAGAGACGGGGTTTCACTATGTTGGCCAGGATGGTCTCAATCTCTTGACCTCGTGATCTGCCCACCTCGGCCTCCCAAAGTGCTGGGATTACAGGCGTGAGCCACTGCGCCCAGCCAGGTTTTGTTTTTTAATGAATGGGAATGAGGATATGGCACTGCCTTCTCAAGAACTTCACAGAGAGTCACCACTGTTTCCTGACCTCTCCTTGGGACTTCAGACAGTGATACTGACCTTGGATCCCAATAAAAGGGGCTTGGGTTCTGTGCCTCAGAGGGCCCTGCCTGACCCTTTCTTTGGCCACACCTTTCATGAGGGTGGAGTCAGCAAGGCCAAGGAGACACGCTCACCTGTACTACCCTGTGCCCTGGCGTTCCAGGACCCCAAATTCCCTGCCCAAACAGTCGCAGCCCTCGTCTAGGGTCCACACAGGTTCTTCCCATAGTTCATTTTCCCAGGGACTCACAGGGTGTCCAGAAAGAGCCATTTGCCTGGGGGTATGGATGAAGCCTGGGCATGCGCTCTGGGTGTCCACATGTGTGCACACAAGGCCACTTGGGTTCCAGGGTCTTGAATGTAAGGAGACTCACCACTTAACTTTCATCCCTTTGCTGGTGACAAGAAGAGACTGCTAGGGACTGCTTGCCAAAAAAAGGAAGGCGTCCTCCTTGGAATGGCTTCTGCAGGGGAAGGAGAGAAAGGAAGTGTCGTCCTCTGGTGGGCATCGTTGGTAGTGGCAGTAGGAGGTTGACCAGCCTTAGGTATGAGGAGGGTGTCAAGGCAAGGAGGTTTCTCGTGTCCTGGTGTATCATGTTGTAACTATCCCATGGCCATTTAAAAGTAATGTGCATTCTGCTTAGAGGATATATATGCATCTATTAAATCAAGATGGTTTTATTGTTACATTCCTCAAATCCTCTATATTCATATATATATTCATGCATATGAATAGTCTAAATTCATATATAGTCTATATTCATATATATATATAGTCTATATTCATACATGCATATATTTCTTGTGTCAATTAGGGAGAGAGAGACACGTTAAAATCTCCTGACTATAATTGTCATTTGGTTTTTTTCATACACTGCTATGGTTTCAATATCCCTTCCAAATTCATGTTGAAATTTAATTGCCATTGTAGCAGTATTCAGAGATAGAATCTTTAAGAGGTAGTTTGGTCATGAGTACTCCACTGTCTGAAATGGATTAGTGTTGCTATCATGGGAATAGTTTCACTATAAAAGGGTGAAGAAAGACCCCCTTTTCTCTCTCACCCTTTCTTGCCCTTCTGTCTTCTGCCACGGGATGACGCAGAAAGAAGTCTTCACCAGCATTGGTGCCTTGATCTTGGACTTCCCAGCTTCCAGATGTGAGAGAAATATATTTGCATTCATTGTAAATGACCCAGTCCCAGGTAATCTGTTTAGCAGAAAAAACAACTGAGATCCCCCCCAGCTGTTTTTGCTTTACATATTTAAATACATTTAAATACAGTGTTGCTATTTGCAGTGCACAGTCTGTTACTCAACACAGAAAAAGTTTTTTACTGTGATCTCTTCACTGTGGATTGGGCTTTTTGTGTAAACCAAGTCTCTATCCTATACTAAACCTTTGACCCCGATATTTGACATCTTTGTATAACATCTGTGCTTCCTTCCTTTACATTTGCTTATTGTTTCTTTGCACATTCATTCATCATTTACATTTCTGCTATTTGATATGTATCTTTTTTACAGCAAACAATGGATTTCATTTTTTTAACCAATCTGCCTCCTTTAAAAATTGTAATAGTTTAGTCCATTCATAGTTATGCTGAAAACATATATTTAGTCATACTTCTTTTTGAGATGGAGTTTTGCTCTTGTGCAATGGCACCATCTTGGCTCACTGCAACCTCTGCCTCCCAGGTTCAAGTGATTCTCCTGCCTCAGCCTCCCAAGTAGCTGGGATTACAGGAGCATGCCAGCAAGTCTGACTAATTTTGTATTTTGCATTTTTATTTATTTATTTTTAAATTTTGCATTTTTAGTAGAGACAGGGTTTCATCACGTTGGCCAGGCTGACCTTGAACTCCTGACCTCAAGTGATCCTCCTGCCTCAGCCTCCCAAAGTGCTGGGTGAGCCACTGCATCTGGCCCAGTCATACTTTTATTTACTGTTCTACTTTTCATTTTTAAAATGTCCCCTTACTTTTTCACCCTTTTTTCTGACTTTCAGTGTATAAATTTTAAGAATTTTATAGAGGTACAGTTGACATGCAATAAATGGCATATATTTATGTACATAAATGTATATAACAATTTCTGACACATGTATTATACCCACGAAATTACCACCACAGGTAATGCACATCTTCTGCCCCTAAAGGCTTCCCTGTGCCCCTTAGTAATCCTTCTGCCACACATGACACCCACCCGTCATCACTGATCTATTTTCTGTCACCCTAGATTAGTCTACATTTTCTAGGATTTTATGTAAATGTAATCATACAGTATACACTTTTGTCTTCTTTCTCTGAGCATTATTATTTTGAGATTCATCTACATTGTAACATGCATCAAGAATATATTTCTTTTATTGTGGAATGTTATTCCAATGTACAGATATATCACAGTTCATTCACCAGTTGATGGGAATTTGAGTCACTTCAAGTTTTTAGCTATTACAAATAAAACTGCTATGAACATTTGTGCACAAGTCTTTGTATGAACATATGCTTTTATTTCCCTTTAGTAGGTATAGGCTTAATTTTTTAAAGAAACTGGTAAACTGTTTTCCAAAGTTGTACTGTCTACATTATCATCACTGTATTACTTATCATGTGTATGAGACTTCCAGTTTCCCCACATCCTCACCAACACTTAATATAGTCTTTGCTCTTAAGTTTAGCCATTCTAATGGGTAGGTAGTGGTATCCCATGTGGCTTTCATTTTCATTTGATAATCTTTTCATGTGCTTATTTGCTATTCAACTGTCTTCTTTAGTAAAGTGTATATTAAAATCTTTTGCCATTTTAATTGGGTTTTTATTGTGATATTATTGAGTATCCCATGTTCAGAGTTCATTATATATTCTGGATACAAGTTCTTTATCAGATATATGCTTTGTAAATATTTTCTCCCAGTCTGAAATATTCAGCCCCAAATAGTAATAGTGCTGAGTATGAAAAACTTTGTTGTAACTGTTTTATAATTTTATTGACAATTTTAGGCTTTATAGGATTTATATCTTTAACTTATCACAACATACCTTCACCTTCAACTGATATTTCTTCATGTATAGCAGAACATTGTAGTGGTATACTTCAATTTCCCTCTCCCAATATTTGTGCTATTGTTGTCAAATATTTTGTTTTTACAAGTTATAAGCCCATACCCCAATGTAATTTTTGTTTATACAGTCAGTTGTCCTTTAAAGAAATTTAGAGTGGGCACAGTGGCTTACACCTGTAAGCCCAGCACTTTGGGATGCCAAGGTAGGAGAATCACTTGAACCCAGGAGTTAAAAACCAGCTTAGACGGCATAGTGGGATGCTGTCTTTACAAAAAAAAAAAAAAAATACAAAAATTGGCCAGGTGTGGTGGTGTGCACCTGTAGTCTTAGGAGACTGAGGTGGAAGGATCACTTGAGCCCAGGATGTTGAGGCTGCAGTGAAGCCATGATGGTGCTACTGCATTACAGCCTAGGTGACAGAGTGAAACTCTGTCAAGAAAAGAAAAAAAGGCAGGAGAGAAATTTATAAACCCCAAAGCTTACATCTTTCCTCCTGTAGTTGCCATTTCTGGTGTTCTTCCTCCTTTCTGCAGATTCACATTTCCATTGGATAGTCTCCTTCTGCATAAAGAACATTAATATTTCTTGAAGCGTGCTTCTTCTGATGGATTTTTTTCAGCTTTTGTAAATCTGAAAAAGTATTTCATCTTCACTTTTTTGTTGTTGCTGTTAAAAGCCCAGCTGTATAATCATATTCACTTTTGAAAGAGATTTGTACTGGGCACGGAATTCTACATTGACAGTTTCTTTTTTTAGTACTTTAAAGGTGTCATTCTATTGCCTTCTCACTTGCAGTATTTTTTATAAGAAATCTGCTTTTATCTTCGTTGTTTCTCTGTGTATAGTTTTTTTCTTTTGGTTGCTTTTAACATTTTCTCATCATTACCAGTTTTGAGCAATTTGTTAATGATGTGCCTTGGTGTGAGTATCTTCATGTTTCTTCTCCTTGGGTTGAGTTTCCCGGATCCTGTAGGTTTATAGTTTTAATGAAATTTGGGGAAATGTTGGCCCTTATTTCTTCAAATATTTTTCCTGCCTTCTTCTTTCAGAAACTGAAAACACACCTATATTATGTTGCTTGAAATTGTCCAATAACTCACTGATGCTCTGTTAATTTTTTAAAATTCTCTGTGTGTTTCCTTTTGGATAGTTTCTATTACTGTGTCTTCAAGTTCACTAACCTTTTCTTCCACAACGTCTGATCTGCTGTTAAATTCATTGAGTGTGTTTTTCATCCACACATTGTAGTTTTCATCTCCAGAAGTTTGATTTGTGTTTTAATATCTTCCATATCTGTACTTAATTTTTTGAACATATGGAAGACAGCTATACTAATATGTCTGCCAAATCCAACATCTGAATTAGTTCTAGGTCAGCTTTGATTGATATCTATTTTGTCTTCATGATTAGTCACATTTTCCTGTCTCTTTGCATGTCTGGTAATCTCTTATTAGATATCAAATGTGGTAAATTTTTCTTGTTGGGCACTAGGTATTTCTGTATTCTTGTCAATAACCTTGACCTTAGTTCTGGCATGCAGTTATTAAGAAATAGTTTGTTCCTTTCAGGTCTTCTGTTTAAGATTTGCTAGGGAGAGAGATCCAAGATGGCCAATTAACAGCAGCTCAGGATTGCCGCTCCCAGGGAAAGCGCAGAGAGAGAGTGGACGCCACACTTTCAGATGAATTTTTGTTGCCCACAGACTGGGAGATTCCCAGTGGAAGAGCCCCACCGGTCGCCAGCGTGACTCTTTTGGCTGGCACGGCTGTTTTGCCGGCGCCCCGGTGAAGCGCTTCTCAGTGCGGAGTATATGGGACTGGGTGCCCTTTTAGTCAGGCTCGGCTGGTCCCATCCCCACAAGGAGAACAGCAATTGGAAGTGCTGAGGACTGAGAGTTTCACAGCAAGCACAGCTGAACCCTGGAAGGTCCAGCTCTGTGGGGAATGGGCGTCCGCCAAAGGAAAACTAAGAAACAGAAAACACTTCATCATCAACAAGCCAGATGTCCACTCAGAGACCCAATCTGAAAGTCGGCAATTACAAAGACAACAGGTGGATAAATCCACAAAAATGGGAAGAAACCAGTGCAAAAAGGCGGAGAACACCCGAAATCAGAATGCCTCTCCTCCTACAGGGGATCGCAGCTCTTCATTAGCAAGGGAACAAGGCCTGACAGATAATGAGTGTGGTGATCTGTCAGAATCAGGCTTCAGAAGGTGGATAATAAGAAACTTCTGTGAGCTAGAGGATCATGTTCTAGCCCAATGCAAGGAGACTAGGAACATTGAGGGAAGATTTGATGAAATGCTGGCGAGGGTGGACAGCTTGGAGAGAAGTATGGGTGAATTGGTGGAGCTGAGGGGCACGGTGCAGGGGCTTCATGAAGCATGCACAGGTTTCGGCAGCCAAATTGACCAAGCGGAGGAAGGGATGTCGGAGGTCGAAGATCAACTCAATGAAATGGAACAAGAAGGCAAGATTGGAGAGGAGTGGGTGGAAAGGAATAAACGGAGTCTCTAGGAGGTGTGGGACTGTGTGAAGGGACCTAGTCTGCATTTGATGGGTGTACCTGAGGGTGGAAAGGAGAGTGAGTCCGGGCTGGAAAATACTCTTCAGGATATTATCCAGAGGGGCTTCCCCAGCCTAGCAGGGCAGGCCAATGTTCGAGTCCAGGAAATGCAGAGAGCACCACAGGAATGTTCCTTGAGCAGAGCGACCCCGGGGCACGTGGTCGTCGGATTCACCAGGGTTGAGATAAAGGAGAAGGTGCTGGGGGCAGCCAGAGGGGGGGGGTCAGGTTGCCCACGGAGGGGGGCCCAATAGACTCATGGCAGATCTCTCAGAGGAGGCCCTACAGGCCAAGGGAGAGTGGGGGCCAGCGTTCAGCATCCTCGAAGAGGGGAACTTTTGGCCCAGAGTTTCATATCCAGCCAAGCTAGGCTTTGTAAGTGAAGGAAAAATAAAATTTTTTGTGAACAAGCAAGCACTCAGAGATTTCAGCACCACCAGGCCTGCTTTACAAGAGCTTCTGAAAGAAGCACTACACATAGAAAGGAACAACCAGTATCGGCCATTCCAAAAACATACCGAAAGGTAAAGAACATCACCATAATGAAGAATCTACATCAACTAATGGGCAAAACAGCCAGCTAGCATTACAAGAAGCTGCAATTTTCGTCTCTGATAAAAGAGACTTTAAAACAACAAAGACCATAAGAAACAAAGAGGGACATTACATGGTGGGGAAAGGATCAATGCAACAAGAAGAGCTAATGATCCTAAATATATATACACCCAATATGGGAGTGCCCAGATACATGGGGCAAGTTTTTGATGACTTACAGAGAGACTTAGACTCCCACACAATAATAGTGGGAGACTTTAACACTACACTGTCAATATTAGACAGATCAACGAGATAGAAAATTAACAAGGATATTCAGGACTTGAACTCAGACCTGGAACAACTAGACTTAACAAATATTTACAGAACTATCCTCCCCAAATCCACAAAACATACATTTTTCTCAGTATCACATTACATCTGCTTTAAAAGTGACCACATAGTTGGAGGTAAATCACTCCTCAGCAATTGCATAGCATTTCACAGGTTTAAATAAAATATTGGTTGGCTGCTTGTTTGTTATTTTCATCCCCTATTCCTTCCTGTCTCCATTGTTAAGCACAATTATTGGCATAAAAGAGGTTTTTAATACCCATTTTTAGACTGCATTCTAGCCTGGGCAATAAAACAAGAATCCCGTTCTCTCTC
>PVKP010038974.1:0-20493 GCA_004027715.1 Plecturocebus donacophilus
GAAAGAAAGAAAGAAAGAAAGAAAGAAAGAAAGAAAGAAAGAAAGAAAGAAAGAAAGAAAGAAAGAAAAGTCTAGTGCTTGGTGTCCAGTGGAACTAGTGAGATGATGGTCTGGACTAGAACTTCTGACAGAAGTCACAGGCCTGTAGGATAAATGGAAGAGACAGCTTGGAAAGCCTTGATGAGCAAGGAGAGTTCTTCTAACCAAATCCAAGGATATGGGACAGCCACCATGGGTCCCTTGGCAGTAGCTCGGTGAGTAGGGACCATTATTTTAAGAAATGCCAGTCTGAATTGAGCCAGCAATTTAAACATTTTTAAAAGTTCAAATACTGTTTTAATTTAATTCCTTTTCTCCGCCAGCCCCGGGCACAGAACCTGGAGATGTAGCCATTTCTCTTTAAAAGTATTACTGCCAAGTGAAGCAGGCCTGCCAGAGAATGCGACCTGCAATGTAGAAGAAACTAGCACATGCATTCTAGATTGTTCCAGTGGAATGTAGCATCTACTTGAATTTTGCTAGAGCAATGCCAAGTTCTTTCTCTTTCAGTAAGTTTGAGTTCCTATGGGCTAGAGAAATCGTTTTTCAACTCCTAAGCATAATACCATCACCGTGGAATCAGCAGGAGTTAAGATTCACCTCTCCCATTACTCTCTTTTAAAACTGTTTTACCACAATTTACCTCCCGCAGGACACTTTGCCCTGTGAGCCACCCAGAGATGCTAAGCCCAAGTCCAAGTCGCGCTGCCCTGTGCCTTTTCTCAGGACTGCAGGCCACGAGCCACCCACCTCTCAGCCTTGCCCATGGCTTATTAGCCACCAGGACTTCGTTTAGGGCTAAATTCAGCTCCTATTGCAACCCTCGGGCTGCCAGGGCAGAAACAAAGTTTGAAGGATGTTCTGTCCAAACAGTTTGCTCCATAGAGCAGATTAATTTCATACTGGCAAAATCCATACACTTAATAATTATCTAGATTGGGGGAAAAGTACCAGTAAATCAACTGTCACATAAAATACAATTAAAGAATAGAGCACAAAGAGAAGATATCTGGAAGTGTTCTTCCAGCTATTCCAAACCAGAATCACTTACAAAGACCTTCCATTCTGTATCTTCTGCCCCAACTTGGCTTGTAGGCTCCAGAACCCTATTTGCACCTTCACCTCAGTCTCCTTTTTGCCCATCAGCATGGGGGTACCAGCCGCTTGTGAGTCAGCCCCTTGCTGACACTCCCCTACCCACACCTACCCCATACAGCACACACACAGGAAATCTCTTGCAGGTCCCCAGAGGCCCCATGCTCTCTTGGGCCTCTGTGCCTTTCTACATGCTGCTGCTCCCTCTGCCTGGTGCCTTCCTGCCTGGCTCGCTGAATCATCCTTCAGAATGCAGTTCAGGGAGCACCTCTGTATGACATCCCTGGCCATCATGCTGCTTGAACTGCTTGTCTATGCCTTGCCATAGTCTGCCCCCTCCACCCCGCCGCCAAACCATGGCTCTATCTGATGAGTGTGTTGATCTGCTCCAGCTTCACACTAGATTTAGTGGGGATCTATCTGGGTCTTTCATCCTTGTACCCCTAGCTCAGGCCTTTGCTGTCTATTCCAGGACTTCTTCCCTTACTTCATAGGGAAGCCCAGTGTTTCCAGCTTTCACTGTCCCTCATTAGCAATAGTTTGGAAACCTACCCCCCTCCCCAGAAAACTAGTGGGGGCAGGTGAACTCAGCACACGACCTGGGGGCACATTCTGAACCCTCAGCCCATAGCTTGGAGCAAGTCCCAGCACACTCCAGAAGATTTTGTGGAGCTTCTTTTTTCAAACCCTCTTCTTAGTAGATAGGCATGTCTAAAAATAAGTAAACAAACTGGGAAGTATTGCAAAATATTTTATCTCAACAAGCATAACTGAATGATCTGCCTTGGCAGAGGTGCGAGGACTTCCTAACCCCATCTCTATGGGTCTGTTGGCATATTTACACCCAGCAGCCCTTAGCCTTAGTGATGGGAGATTATTTAAGCCAGTTTGGGGATCTGAGTGCCCACGTGCCAAGCAATTCTCCAGCAGACACCAGTTGGGTGTCCTCTGATTCACTTGAATTCTGACACTGACTACCTGGTGACAGCATCAGATCCCACTGATTAAGGACTCGGTCCCACAAATTTGTCCCTACCCCCAACTGCAGATGCCCATCACAAGCCCCAGGTTGTGACCTGTGCTCCTGACCACCAGCTATAAATTGGGGTTCCCACAACCCCCTTCTTGAGTTTGATTTATTTGCCAGAGTGGCAAACAGAATTCAGGGAAACACTTTACTTATGTTTATACATTTTTTATAAAGGATATCATGAAGGATACAGATGAACAGCCAGATGGAGGAGATGAACAGGGTGAGGCATATGGGAAGGGGCACACAGTTCCCATGCCCTTTCCGAGCACCCTCCAGGTACCTTCACACATGTTTTGTAGTCCAAAAGCTCATCCAAGCCCTGTCCTTTTTTTTTTTTTTCATAGGGGAGTCATTATATAGACATAACAGATTAAATCACTGGCCATCAGTGATCACCTGAACGTTCAGCCTGTCTCTGCAACCTGGACATTGGGGGCTGGAGCTGAAAGTCCCAATACCCTAATCATGCCTTGGCCTGGAACCAGTGGCAGAGACCAAATATATATTATTTATTATATGACAGTATCACAATAGGGTTCCCCAAATTATATAAACTTCAAGCCCCACATATCCTGGATTGACCCCTGCTTCTACATACCCCTTTAATGGACCTGTGTGAGAATTTCTAACGGACCTATGCCCCTGATTAGACACTTAATTTGATTAGCTAGTGCCCCAACCTGTGCTCTCAGCAGCAGCAGGAAAACCTTCTTCCCACACCTCTGCTAGCATTGGCGTTCTCCAGATTTCTAAACACAGCCTTAAGTGATTGTAAATTGTCTGAGTATGTCACCCATTTTTCTTTCAGGATACTATCAGGAGTTCTTTGTATATTCTAGATATTCATCCTTTGTCATTTTTAGTCCACATAATCTCTTCCCAATCTCTCATCATCTCTTCAGTTCACCTGTGATGTCACTTGTTCACAGAAATCCTTAATTTTGACATAATCTGATCTATCAATTTGCCTTGTGGCTTATAGTTTCAAAGTCTTGTTTAAGGAGTTCTTTACCCCTTCCAGGTTGCAATGCTTTTCTCCTGTTAACTTTACGATCTTATCTTTCATATTGAGGTCTCTCGTCTGTTAGAAATCTCCTTTGTATGTAGGGTTAGAATGAGGATCCAACTTTAATTTTCTCTACCCTTTATTTCTCTGCCTATTTTTCCATCACCATCTACTAAACAATCCATCCATCCCCTAATTAAACTGTGGAGCCAACTTGACATTGCATGAAATTCACAGGTAAAGCAGAGCTACCTGTGAACTATTCTGCTCCACGTCCATGTTCAAAACAACTTTGTAGGATGTCTTGCTCTCTGGTGGCCAATTTTCCCTCTTTATTCTACCATTTGATTTAGCTCCCTGTGGAACTTATTTTTTCCTATACATTTTATTTATTTTTAAAATATGAAATGCTTCACAAATTTGCATGTCATTTTTGCACAGAGGCCATGCTAATCTTCTCCATATTATTCCAATTTTAGTATAGGTGTACCACAGTGAGAACCCCTCTGCATTTTAGAATAAGTACATCAAGTATCTATAAAAAAAATTACAGCTAGGATTTTAACTGGGATTGCACTGGATTTGTAAGTTAATTTGGGGATATTTGACATCTTTATAATTTAAGTCATGTAATCTAAGACCTGGCATGTCTGAGGAGAGAGAATTGCAGGAAGAGATTAAAACAGGTATTAATGAATGTCTTGGAGAGGGTCCCAAATCCTGTCCTCACCATTGGCCTTGCTTGAGTTTGGGAGGGTGGGCCATAAAAACCCATTTTAGTCAAAGAAGAACTGAGTGCAGAGGGAACTATGCTTTGCTTCCCTGAGTGTGAGCCAGAGGCTCTGAAAGTGTATAAGAGAAGCCCCCACCTGGCAAGGACTAAGTGAGAGGTCAAGGAAGTCAGTGTCTCAGAAGCCCCCCCAATACCCAGCAGGGGGAAGAGAAAGTACCCAAGCATGCCCAAGCGTGCCCAAGCAGCCAAGCACTGCAGGCTTGCAGAGCCAAAGGAACCTGAGAATGTGTGGGCCTGGTGACGTGAGGCCATGGTGGATTTGGACACAAGTGGCAGATGCCAGCGCATGACTAAGAGGACAAGGCATGCCAAGTTTCGGCTGAGTCAGTGCCAGTGGAAAGCAGAGAACAGTGTGAGCCAGAAACTCCCTCTCACCAGTGCCTGGGTGCTGCAGTGCCCTCTCTCTCTGCCTAGGAACTACGACAGCCTTCAGGGAGAAGATGTCCTGGGAGGAGGGGAATGATCCAGAAATTGACTATTAATTCACAGAGTCTGAGTTTTAAAGCAAAAGTTATCTTGAATTGATAGGTTCAGTTTTATGGAAATAAACAGTCACATTTTATTTTTGCCCCTGAGATACTGAACTATGGTGGTTAGATAAATTTCATATCCACTATACAACTTTTAGTTGCTGCAGACTGGATTTCAGTAGTAGAATAAAATCTATTGAGGAGGAACTTAGAGAATTAAAAAAATATGACGTAACTACAATGAGGCAGGAAGAAGTTGAGGCATAGGCCGGGCACAGTGATTCACACCTGTAATCCCAGAACTTTGGGAGGCCAAGGCAGTTGGATCACTTGAGACCAGGAGTTCAAGACCAGCCTGGCCAACATGGTGGAACCCCATCTCTACTAAAAATACAAACATTAGCAGGGCATGGTGGCAGGCGCCTGTAATCCCAGCTACTAGGGAGACTAAGGCAGGAGAATGGATTGAACCCAGGAGGTAGAGGTTACAGTGAGCCGAGACTGTGCCACTGCACTCCAGCCAAGGCAACAGAGTGGGACTGTGTCTCAAAAAATAAATTAAAAAAAAAAAAAAAAGAAATTGAGGCCTAAAGAAACTAAAGGCTTTGCTTCTCGTGAAAGTGAATTAATGGCAGACAAATGTAGATGATTTTATTATTTCCAGGCCTCACTGGTTCTAAACTCGAACAAATATTTTGAGGGAATTCTGGAATAATCCTCCTGAGACCACAGCCCTACTCACAGAGCTCTTCTAGGTCACAGAAGCTGACCTGCAGAAAGGGGAGTGCTTCACTGCAGCTACCTTTCTCCAGAGTAAAGTCATCGCCACATAAGAAGTGTCCAGTGCACAGAGGCTGGCTGTGTTTCCTGCTGTTGCCTGGTGACACCCTGTCTCATACAGAATGTGCAGCTCTTGGGAGGTCAGGCAACCTGCAGCTGATCTGAGAAGAGCCCTGGTCCAGTGGGAAGAGATGGATATAACTTGAATTTTAAGAGATGGGGTCTTGCTATGTTGCTCAGGCTGGTCTTAAACTCCTGGACCTTCCAAAGCCTTGGGATTACAGGCGTGAGCCACAACACCTAGCCTTGTGTGGCTTTTAAATATCCCTTATTTGTAGGTTAAAATGTTCTCTAAAGAAAGGTGGATGCTGCTTCTAAGATGCACTCCATTTTAGTTCCGGCATTGGAGGAGTTCAGAGTGTTTTATGTATACAACCCTCCCCATACCTCTAGCACAAATAGACAGTAAGTACCTTCTCTCCTACCCCTCACCAGCTCTAGGAAGCCCGGCGGAGTGGAGGCAGCCCACTTCTCCTCTGAGGAGAGCCTCCTCCATACCTGAGGCCCAAAGACTGATGCAGTCTTTGGGCAGCTGCCCCTGCTGTACCAGCAAGGGGACTCCGTCTTGCCATGGTCTCTGGTTGTAGAGTCCAGGCAGGTCTCTCCTTCCAACCCAGCATTCTCTGAATCCGCCGCCAGCCATCAGCATCTTCCTCTCTGCTTTGAAATGGAGGCTCCGGAACTTTGACTCTTTGTCCTTGTCATCTGTAGGGACCTGTCACAGAGCTGGCTCCAGGGCCTTCTGTCCGGGCCCCTCGGCCACCGTTGCTCTGCTGCTCTGGTACCCTGGGGCACATGAAGCTTCACTAGGGCTCACAGTCACCCCAGCACTCACCTTGGGAAGGGAGACCCCAGTCTTTCCACCCTGGGAGTCCCCCCATGTTGATCTGAGGCATCTGTTCTACAGCCAGTTCCCCCAGCACTCAGCTAGGGTAGGAAGCAGGGACCCCAAACCTGCCTCCATGTTCCCATCCTCTGATTTGATAACAGCTCACAAGGCAAGAGTGGTTTTTACATTTTTAAATGGCAGAAAAGAAGAACAATAGTTTGGGACACATGAAAATTATATAAAATTCAAATTTCTGTATCCGTAGAATTATCGGAACATAATCATACCCATTCCTTCACATACTGTCTATGGCTGCTTTTGTGCAACCACAGTACAATAGAACACTTGCAGTGGAGACTGTGAGGCCCAGAAAACCTGAAATATATACTGTCCGGCCCTTTGCAGTGAAGGTTTGGTGACCAACCCCTGGCCTAGGCTGAACTCTCCCTCTCCTGATAGCTGTGTATAGTCAAAGCTACTAGTGTTCCCAGAAGGCTGGGGGAAAAGCAGATGAGGCAACTTCTGCCACCAGCCCAGCAGCTGCCAGAGTTGGGGCTGTGGCTTTTATCATTGTTCTTAGGACCAATAACTAGACCTCCAATGGTAAATCATTTTCAATAACTCCAAGTTCAAAAGTTCTCTTTATAACCAAATTGATTTTTTATATATCTTTGGAAGAAAAGGTGACTACTTCCTTGTAATAAATTAACTTTTTAAACAATGTTTTAAAAGAATGAATTGATAAATAACCGCCAAGCAGGAAGATGATCTCAAACCAGTTCTGGTTAATTTTTACATCAATCAGACAATTAGAACCACAAACTCAGGTGTTAAAAACACTGAAGACAATCCGTATATGAAAATAATTTTGAGCATGTGTGTGTGTTGATCGGTTCAACAAACTGGATTGAGAACAGGAGCAGAGAGTTTATCCACTTGAGGGAGATTTTGAATCTGATTATAGATTTGTATTGTTTAAAATTAGCAGTCCATCTCTAAACTCATAGAGTAGGAAAAGGCTTGGGGGGATGCTAGGAATGTAGCCATCTTTTGTTCAACTTTGAGAAAGCCAAACCGAAGACATTACAACATAACAGAAAGTGTATGAACTTGTCTGTTCCTTTGGGCTTTCAAAAATTCATTTATTTAACATTCATTTACTGAGAACTCATCGCTTACTTTTACGATGTATTATATTAGGGGCAAAAAGCTACAAAGATATATGTCACCATCTCTGCACACAGAAAGAATCCAGTTAAGTGGGAGGGTTTTCTTGGAGCAGAAAGGAACAGACTCAGCTAGGTTAGCTCAGGAGGGAGATGTTTTGTAAGAATAAATGTGGAACAGTAGTGGAGTTGGTCTTCCACAGAAGGCAGAAAGAAGCATTGGAAGGGACAGGCCTCACAGCCCTGGGACTGGGGAGCTGCTCTGGCTTCAGCAGAATCCAGGGCTCTGTGGCAGCAGTTGGGGGCTGTGCCCACTGGCCTTGCTCAGTCTCCTCTGAGCTGCTTCTTTCCCTTGGCCTGAAACTCTTCTCTCCGCCATCACTAAGCTTGCTCGTAGTTTCAATATTTTGCAAGTGGAGCTTCTTACAACCTCTTATAGCTCCAATTCTCATATTTTTGTTTCAAAGCATCCTACCAAGTCTTTCTTTTCTTGACCTTTCTTTGTTTAAATTTCCAAGGAAGAAATGGTGTCTACCCAGCTTTTATGTGTGCGTCGAGTTATGAGAAAAGTTGCAGACCAACCTACTGATTGGCTGTCTTTTTGTTAGGTGTCAACCATGAACCAATCTGCTCTAGGGACACGATCATACAGGGCAAAGTATACTCACATAGAGCTGCTCCTTTGGGTTGTTTCCAGCAGGGTTCGTGGGAATGACAAATAATGTGAATAATTTGTTTACTATGGAAAGAAATACATATAAAATTAGCTTTATGCTATGATAATACTATGAGCCAAATTCATTGGGCCAACATGGCTGCACAGATGGTAGGGAAAGAAGAAAAACCATAACCAGGTATGATTAGGGCTGGGGGTGGAATCTCTTGTCAACAGGGCTTGCTCTTCCATGGGTAGGCAGGAGGGCAACACCCAGGGGAGTTAATAGCTTCAGGCTGAGTATTGTATCCAAGGGGTTTCCTGGAAGTCAGCCATCAGGAAGACATTTTAAGAATTAAGATGAGAGAAACACGAAGGATGGCTCAACAGTTAACAGGTTTATTTTAAACCTAGGAGAGACTTCTGATCGAGTTAGGTCAGAGCCACACTCTTTTATAGACTAAGAGTTTTTAAGGGTTCAGGGTGGGAGAGTTTATCAGAGGCTTGGACTGCCTCTTTGTCTCTTTGTTGTGCTTATCTGGGAGGGAGAGCAGTGTGTCTGTTCCCATACATCTTCCTGCAGCTGCCGGCATATCTCCCGAGTCTGCTTTGAGCTCCCCTATCTTAGTGCACCTGAAGGGAAAGGAATGTGCTTATTAAGGCCCACTGTTTTACTGGGGTGAAGTTTGGCAGTTACCCAAGAGACTTTGCCCCCATCTCCCTCTGTGCCCAAGCTGTCTTATCTGTGTTTTACTGTCTGCTCTTTCTGGCTGCTTGTAGTTAGAAGAGAAGTGATTTCCTTGAAATGCATAAGGCTAGAAAGGGAGCTGGAACTTAAAGTGGCTGTGTTTTTCCGAGATGACAGTGCTCCTGTCAGGCATAGTTCAGGGTGGTAGGTTCTCTGAGAGCCAGTGATTGATTGTACTAAGGGTAGTTTCCAGTCCAACAAGGAAGAGCAACCAAAGTTAGACAGGATCTTCAAGTTGTCTGAAGTTTGGAGAAAACCACTAATCCCAGTGGGAAACTGGAGTGCTAAGCAGACACCAAAAATAGAGGCTCAGTCTTATAGAACGTGCCTGGTGTGTGGGTGCGTGTGTGTGCATGTGTGTATAGGGGAAAACTGACACAACTCTGAGGACACATATCAGTCACAAAAACACAGAAGATTCCTAGTGGTACAAATAACTGGAGACCTCACTTGCAACATGGCTAAGAGGCTAGAGGACACAGAAACTCAGAGGAGAGAGTAAGGATTCAGGGCGGGCATCACAGATGACTCTTCAGCTGACCTTGACATATGTATTTATCAGAAACAAAGGGAGGGAGGTGAGGAACCTCAGTCAGTAGAACCAAAATGTTCTGGACTCATCTGATATCTTCCCCTTTGGGCCTGAAATCACCTACATAGCTAAGGAGGTTGTAAGAGAACCCAGAAGGCAAATTACTTCCAGTTACATCCCATAGACTGAGGTCCACATGCAGAAGCCAGCTAGTAGACTGAATCTTCCCCAAGGGTTTGTAAGAACATGCAAAGAAAAGAACCTTGCAGGGCTAAGTCACCCTCTTCTTCATTTTCAAGGAGCAGGGTGTCATGGGCCTTTTTAATCACTCTTTGAAAGTCTGAGCTGCTTCTGTTGCTTCCATTAGTTCATCATGAAAAAATGTACTTAGGTGGTCACCCCAAGTACTTTAACTGTCTTTATTTGGAGTCAGCTGCAGAATATTGGCTAACAAAGTGAGTGACAAAAATGGCTTCTCATTGGTAAAATTAGCAGTCAGTTAACTAACATGAAGGAAGTGGGAGATGGGCTTTTACTACTGAACCTAATGGTATTCAAGACAAGTGAACTGGTGAAAGCATTAGGGACAATCTCTACTCTTACATAAGCTGGGTGTAAGATTTTGGCCAGCGCTTCACTTGTCACCTTTCTACATGGCATTAGAAATGTGATTCTGACCTTGTCCTGTGTTCAGCTATGAATTCAGACAATTCGGTTACCTCGTGCAATTAAAATCTGGTCTTTAGAATACTGTCCTGTCACTCTTAAGAGAACCTTTTATAGAGAGTATGGACAGAGCACTGAAAAGGTCAGAGGGCTGGAAATTTGCCAAGCTTACAGAACCAGCTGCATGAACTATTTCAGATCTTCTTACTAGTAAATATGTATGTCGCCAGCATTTGGGCTGAGATCTGCTTTCATTATAACGTGATAGGAAGTAGGGTTATGAGGAGATGAGGCTAATCAGATCCCACTACTTCTTGGCCAGACCTCGGCAACCTTAATGATGCAGAAAAGGGATTTCTATAGAGGCCAGGCAGCATGATTCATTTGTCCACTTGGCAGGTGTTTCTCCCGTAACTTCTGTGTGCCAGGCTTGTGCTCCTGTGCACCACACTGAGGGCACGGTGTTGCATAGGGCAGACATGCGTCCCTCCCTCAAGCAGCTTACAGACCAGGAGACAAGTGATCAAGCAAGTAATAACTACCAGTGGTGAGTAATATGGCGGGGAAAGGCAGCGAGGCAGGGACACAGAGCAGACAGAATATCCGTGGGTGGGAGGTTGACACAGTGCCTCTTTTCTGCTGAAAAATTCCAAGTGCTAGAACCTATCCCATATACCACTGGACAAATACCTAACAGCCACTGGTGGGCCTGACCCTATTACAGAATTTATAGCTCAAGGACATTTTGCGGTCCTATGGTCATCCTCTTCCCATCAGCTTGGGGTCACGTGGACACCTGATTCCCCTCCTATTTTTATCCCAGAGGGCACTGAGGTTCAAATACACACGTTGCAGTTGGCAGATTTTATCCCCAGAGGCCAAAGCACAAAGAGGCTCCGTGACTTGCCCAAGGGCATTTATTGAGTCAACAGTAGAAATGCGAAGAAAACTCAGTCACCTGACACTGGGGCCAGCTCCCCTTCCCTTGACACATCACCTAAGGGGGAAAATAATCTTCTGAAGTATCAAATAACTCTGATCTTTTGATGAGTGAGCAGGCTGGTGAGCAAATAACGAGAAAAGTGAGTGTTGAATTTCCCTTGACATAACCCCCTTGGAAAATGCAGCAGCAGATGCAAGAAGAATGTGACTTATGCTATAATGAAAGCAAAAATATTTTCAAATAGCTTCAGAGGGCTAATAAACAGAAGGGCTGGCTATGAGTGTCAGCCTAAAGGAGAGCAGAGAAAAAGAGTCAAACGCATAAGATCCTAGGATTCTCAGCCAGGCAAGATGACTGCTCAAAATACACAGCTTTTATATAAGGAATGAGTGTCCTTTTCCATCCTCTTGGTTATGGAAGTGAAGAAGAAAGGCACTTTTTAAACACAGATCACTTAAGACTAGTCTTACTTGAGACTATGGAAGCCAGTGATGCGTGCTGATAAAATGACTGGGGCTGGATTCTTGTTGAGATGAGAAAACAGTGCCTTTGGGGGCAGAGAGTCTGTGAGTCACTCCCTCTGTGCTGAAGAAAGGGACTCAGGAGAGGCCTGGCCTGAGTGCTGTGAATCCACTGACCCCGCAGTCACACCAAATATCTATGAGAACCATCAAGGAATGGGCTTCTACATTTCAGATTGTGAATTTGGAAAGGAATGAAATTTCTTACAGAAGTTTATCTTTATTTTCTATGAGGTAGAAATTCTAGAGGTTTCTTTAAAAATTGTGGCTTCCTTGGCCTTAAAGAGGGACAGTACCTTTTCCCTCAGCATGATTCTGCCCCACCCTAAAACAGCACAGTGTCTGGTTCCCAGCCCTTCTTGGCCCGAATGGCGGCACCGACAATTAGGTTTCTCCAGTCTTCCTTTAATAAAACAAAACAACATTGAAATGGGTTTCTGTGACGGTTAATTTCATGTGTCAATTCGATCGGGCCAAAGATTTGCCCGGACAGCTGGTAAAACATTATTTCTGGGTGTGTCGTGAGGCTGTTGAATTGGTAGCTGCATAAAGAACACCTGCCTTACCAATGTGGGTTAGCACCATCCAATCCGTGGAGAACCCAAGTGGTGTCAAAAGGCAGAGGAAGGGTGAATGTGCTCTCTTCTTGAGCTGGGGCGTCTATCTTCTGGCCTCAGACATCAGGCTTATGTATATATATCAGGCCTATATATTATATCTCTATATATAGCCTATATATATATATACACACACATATATATATATATACACACATACATACACACACACTATATATACACAGAGAGATATAGGCTATATAGAGAGAGATACACACACACACATATATAGAGAGAGAGAGAGAGATAGGGTATATATATAGGATATACACATCCATACAGATCTATAGATCAATAGGATATATAGATACATATATACCTGATATCTATATATGGGATATATACATCTATATATCTTACACTTATATATAGGATCCAATATATAGATCTATATATCCTATTGCTTCTATTTCTCTTGAAAGCCCTAATACAGCTTCTTTAGTATCTTTCTGCTTAAAAAAGAAAAAGAGGATGGCAAGGAAAATATTTTGCTTTGACATTTAGTCCATTTGTAGGATTCTGTTTACTGAAACATTTCTGCGGGTTTCATTTTATAAATGCAACCATGTACAATCTACCCGTGTTATTAGACACATAATATCCACACCCCTTGGCAATTTAAGATTAGAAAGCTCAGATCTGGTTGGCCTCGGTGTGCCTATTTGACTCCATTTTTCTTTCCTCGTGTGCAAGATATTTAAGATGATTACATCAATAGATTGATTGCACTGGGAAAGAAGAGGGGCTGTCACTAAAGTTGGACATCTATACATTTTCCTAGCTCTTCAAAGGTTTGTAACTTGGAAACAAATCTCTCTAGACCAAACTACACAAGAAGCCAATTCCCTTCATATGAAAAACGTTTCACTTGACAGGACAAATCCTTTGATTTTTCTGCAAGGAAATTCTATGAAAGAAACTGGACGCTCGTTTACAGAGACTGGAGAAGAACAAGCTCTGTGGAGAGCTCTTTCCTGAGACCTGAACACCCAACTGTCTGCTGGACATCATTTTCTTAGACACCCCCAAATTCAACATGTCTAAAACAGAACCTGTTGTCTCTTCTCCCCACTCCTCCAATCCTGCTCCACTGAAGTTGCTGTCTCACTGATGCCACCATCTTCCACCCAGGGGTCCAAGCTAGAAACCAAGGAACCCTCTGTGAGGCCTTCCTCTCGCATCCTCTCCACCATCCAGTGAGTTGCTAAGTCCTGTGACTGCTGCCTCCTCCATCTCTCCCGTATTTACCCACTTCTCTTCATTCTCACTGCCTGCCACTCCCCTGGCGGCGGTTCTGAGCACCTCTCATCTGGATCACGGCACCAGCCTCTTAATGGGGGCCCTACCTCCTGCCTTGCCCTCCATCTGTTCCCTGCATGCAGGGAGAGTGATCCTTCTAAATGCAAATCTGATCCTGTCACTTTTCTGCTGAAGATCCTTCCATAGCTTCCCATTGGGAACAAAGGTCAAACAATGCTTAGAAAGAACTTCTTTGTTTGAACGGGTTTATCTCTTCAAAGTCTTGACCAGCCACTCCGACCCCCTCCTACTCCATCCTTGAGCTGTGAAAACTTGGAGGTCCCAGATAAATCTGCCTCACAGTCTGTCTCCTCTTGGCCTTTGCATATAGAAGCCCCACAGCAAGGAACACTCTTTACTCTCACTCTTCACCTAAAAAACTGCTACTGGCCCTTCAGATCTCACTTTAGAAGCCTCTTCCCAGCTTACATGCTCCCATTGCACGGCCTGTATGTCTCATTTCAAAGCTCTTGCCTCACTTGGGAAGGCAAATGTCTATTTACTCATTTGGCTGTATTCACAGCTAAAATATATGCTTCTTATCTGACATGTTAGAAAAGGCAGAACTATAGTGACAGAAAGCAGCTCAGTGATTGCCAATGGCTGGGGGGAGGGTAGGAGATTGACAGCAAGCAGCCCAGGCAAACTTTGGGGTGATGTAAATGTTCTCTACCTTGATCATAGTGGTGGTTATACTACCCTGTGTGTTTGCCAAAAATGCATCAGACTTCACACTTAAAATGAGTAAATTTTATTTTATAGACAGTATACCTCAATAAAGCTGCTTTTAAGAAAAATTAACATATGATCCTCGAGGGTAGGTTTATACTTAGAACCATCCCTGGCTCATAATAAGTGCCTACAATAGGTATTTGTTATACCAATGAATGGATAAACAAATGAATATTATTTCCTTTCCCCTACTGTTCTGTACAATTGGCATAAAATTATTTTTTTTAAAGATGTGTTTTTAAAGTGTTCATTTATGGCTGGGTGCAGTGGTTCAGGCTTGTAATCCCAGTACTTTGGGAGGCCAAGGCAGGTGGATCATGAGGTCAGGAGTTTTAGACCAGCCTGGCCAACACAGTGAAACCCAGTCTCTACTAAAAATACAAAAAAATTGCTGGGCATGGTGGCAGGCGCCTGTAATCCCAGCTACTCGGGAGGCTAAGGCAGGAGAATCACTTGAACCAGGGAAGCAGAGGTTGCAGTGAGCCGAGATCACACCACTGCCCCCCAGCCTGGACGACAGAGCTAGACTCTGTCTCAAAAGAAAAGTGTTCATTTATGACCTACCTTGGCATCCCATCAGTGGAATTCAAATTTCTTTCAGTGAAACATCTGAACATAAGACCTGTGCACGTCTTATGGGAGAAAATGGTTCCAGGATGAACTCAGAAGAGGAAACAACATTACAGTGGCACCAGACAGCCACAGTTTTACTTGCCTGAGGCACAGAGAGGGTGAGAAATCAGTGCTTCAGGAGACTGGCTAGCAGCAGTTCTGAGGCCTGCTGCCCCGACGTGTCTTTTCTGGACCCCCTGGCTGATCAGGGCTCTGGATGCACCATGTCTGGAAGGCACTGACAATACCCACTTCCTATCTCTTAGCTGCATATGTCTTCCTTCCCATGGACCAGGCAGCTCAGCAAAAACAGAGTGGGAGCTCCTGCCCAGACCACCATGTGAATGCCTGGGTGCTGATGCAGACAGACTACCTAGAGACAAGTACCTGCTTTGGCCTGAGACATCTTTGACCAGAGGCATAAGATGTACTTGCTTAACGGTAACCTATACCAGGCTTAACCCTTGCTCTGCTGTGCCAGGTTAGGAGCCCTTTCTGCACTGACAGTTTCCTTCGTGAACAAAAGAATATTTTGAATTGGAAAAGAGTGGCTTGCTCCTTCCTTCATTTTCAGTTGAGGAAACTGAGGTCAGAGAAGGTGAGAGACTTGGCTGGACTATGACGAGCTCGCTGGAGCTGGAACCTTGGTTCTGCACTTGAGGGCCAGCTACCAGCAGCCTCTTCCTTGCACCACTCCCGGGTGGTTTGCTCATCTCAACGCACTGCAGTGCGGGATTGTACTTCCCTTCATAACCGGGCAGGGACTAACGCGGGTGACTTGGCTGATTTCAGAAAGTACTTGGTCAATCAATATAATGAATCTCAGAGTTCAAATTTTCTCTCAGATTTTACTACTGAACAAATGAAAAGAACAAAAAGTAAAAACAAATGGACCGATTTTTTAAAGATCACTCAACTCATCACCATTCCCATGGAAATGATGGACTCCCTTGGAAGGTGACGGCTTCTCTCCCACCTGTCTAAGCACACATAAA
Organism: Plecturocebus donacophilus; assembly: GCA_004027715.1. Taxonomy (NCBI): domain Eukaryota; kingdom Metazoa; phylum Chordata; class Mammalia; order Primates; family Pitheciidae; genus Plecturocebus; species Plecturocebus donacophilus. The sequence continues at coordinate 15,592 of PVKP010038974.1, forward strand.
ACACATCAAGTCCTCTGTGCGGCTCCGCACCACCTCTTTTCCTCTTGCACACCTGGTGGAGACTGTTGAATGAATAAACACACAACCTCATTTGTAAGTAGGTGGCTTGGAATCCAGAATGCATTTTCCAAAGGAAACGACGTCATCAGAGGGCTTGGGTTTCCTGGGCCTGCCCACAAAGCCTAATTAATCTATCACACTACTGAAAGACTATATATTTTCAATAGGAAATAAGGGGAGAAAGAAGTACAGTTACCATACTCATCATAAGATAAACACAAAAACCTGAACAAGAAATGCTTGCCTAGGGCAGACCTTATCCCCACTACCCAGCTCCACTCAGAGGATGGAGAGGAGCCTGTCTCTCTCTCTTAAATGAGTGATCATGCCTCAAAATTAGTGACTTCATTTACTAACAGCCGAATCTCTCTCTGACAGCTGCTCAGATTAACCAGGCATACATTACTTTCATCTTTAATAAACACGCACTGTGAAGTCAGTGGCTGGTCTCCATAGCAACCGGATGAAGATTTTTCCACCGACGTTGGGGGCAGAAAGGAAGAAGGCATAGACCCTGAGACGGCAGGGGAAGAGACGTATGGGTTATAACTTACTGTCCTCCATGTCTTTATTGGTCCCAGGCTACCTCCCGGCAAGAATGGAGAGCGGCTATTTCCTTTTACTGCACACAGAGGAAGAGCGGTCCTGATCAGTGCTATCAGTACCATGGGAGAGGGCTGGGTTACAGATCTCAGCACACACCAAGGCCTGCACTGCCGAGGAACTACATGCAATCGCATCCAACTGAATTCTCATTTCTTGAGTGTGCCTGGCCCTGTGCTTCATGCTGTGGGGGTGGTTTACAGTAGCAGCATGTGGATCAAGTGAGGAGAGGTGCCAACACATATCATGAAGAGGGCAGGAGGAGGTCCGGCCCCTGCCTACCCAACAGGGAGCAGTTGCAGCTCACCACACTGTTTGCCCTCAAGCTAAGCCACACCTAGTTCTTGAGCTCTGGCCAGAATAACTTTAACCTTGCCAATCTAGCAGCTGGTCAGACTGAATCAAGCATCTTTTGATGATTCATGGACGTAGCATCATCCACTGGGCCTCTAACACCTGCAGACCCACAGAATTCCTGCCTGCCCTGAGCCATGACTGGTGGATTGACTTGGCCGGCATGACTCACATTCCTAACCCAGGCTGGGGCCCAGACACCTGCCTTTCTCTTGCCTGCCTCTTACCTCAGGCACCTGAACCTAGTTTCATATCCCCAGGCAGGTTCCTGCTCTAAAGGAATGGTCAACCAGAACCACCCTGACAAGAGTTTTCATTTAATTTCAGCTACTGTTTGCTGCTGAGCTGCCTGCCTCTATGTCCCAGCAGGGGGACAGATTGCTGTGGGCCCTGAAGACTGGACCTTGGACCACTTGCACCCCCTCATGCCAAGGCCTGTCAACTTCTAGTACCAAATTCTTCCTCTTCTCTACAAACCAGTGATGCTGCCAAAATACCAGAAAGCCTTATTCCTGAGCCTGAGGTGATATTTGAAATGGGCCTTGAAGGGCGGCCAGGATTTGGACAATAAGAGAGGACTTTCTCTGTCAGATCCAGGGTCCTTGACGAGAGTCATAGGGTGATGGTGTCATTCATTCAAATCTCTATTAGGTAACCCCAACCTCCTGCCTCGCTTAGTGGGTAACAATACAGGTCATCCTGGTGGGTGGAATCAGCTCCCGCCAGAGCACCTGCTGCATAGACAGGTATTCAGTCACAGCATCCTCCTGGAGTTGAGTTGTGTAAATACAACCAATATCCTCCTAGGGCTCTTAAAGTGGAACTTGACAGCCAAATTCTGTAAAGAGAATTTATAACTAAAATTTACTAAACATATCCAATCATTATTCACAAAATCAATAAGGCCAGAGAAGCAGGGACCTGTCATAAAAGACTCTTGTAGGACACATTAAGGAGCGTGGATTTTGTTAAGGAGGCAATGTTGAGCTCCCAATTTTAATCTAGGGAATAATGTGATCGGATGAGGCTCTAAGAAAATGCCTATGTTGTTGTAGGCATAGAGGTGGGAGTGAGGGTTTGGAGACTTAAAAGAAGCAGCCGAGAGGCCACCTCTGCTCAGTTGCTCCATGAGGGGCAAGGAGGCAAGGAGAGTCACAGGCTGCAGGCTCCTCCACTTGCCCCGTCTGTTTTCATGGTGCTTTCTGCTGGACTCCCCATCCCGCTGCTGTGTCTTCTGCCTGCTCCCCCTTGGGTGATTCCCCGTATTCCTTTTCTCCTATATTTTTCCACTTTCATCCTATGACAGTCTTTCCTGAGCTCACCTCTCCTTTTCCTACTCTCTGTTATGGTATTCAACATGGGGGGAAGGCTGCTTGCTTTGCCCCAGGTAACTCTCTCATCCTCACTGCCAGCTTTAAGGGAAAAGACTGGCCCCAGAAGACAAACCCTTCCTCCTGTCCGTTGAAAACAAGTAGGCTAATTTTTCCATCACAGGAGTGAAACAGCAAAGGCTGTTGGTTGCACCAACGGATCCAGTGTCTGCTAGGAGCTTACTACTCATTTCTATGCAGTTAGTGTTGTATACTCCAGAAGATTCTCTTGCCCCTCCCTTGACCCAAAATATCTCCTCTACTGGAGCTTGAAAGCCTACCATTAACCTAGTCATTCCTTTGCGTTAATCATTACTTTCTCCCATTGGTCTTCCTTTGAGCATAAAAGCACTCCCAGAGGGGAAAAGATTTGCCTCCTAATGCCTGGATGCAAACAAAGAATGGGGAGGAAAGGGCAGAAGGTTTCAGACCTTCCCAATGGGGTTGGGGCATAAATCTAATTTGATTGGGTGCAGAATTAACAAAATACATTGAAATTATGGAACTGCTGATGTCCATATAGTCATTTTCTCATTTTTAAATCTTCATTTAACTATAACATACATACAATAAAGTCTACAAATCTTAAATGTTCCACTTAATACATATTAGATACATATATACTCATGTAACTACCACCTGGATTAAATATCTTTCCAGTGCCCCTAAAAGGCTCCTGTGTCTCTTTCTAGTCAATATTCCTCCAAAAACAACCTCTCTTCTGACTTCTGTTACCCTAGAATAGTTTTACCTATCCTTGAGTTTCATGTAAATGGAGCGATGCAGAGCCCTGACTTTTTGACTCAATGTAATATTTTTGAGATTCATGCATGTTGTTGCATAGATCAGTCATCTGTCCTTTTCCATTATTGCCTAGTATTCCATGGCACATATTTACTGCAACATCTTAATCCATTTTTCTGTTGATAAACACTTGGGTTATTTCCAGTTTTGCATAAAGCTGTTTCCTATTTTGAATAAAACTCCCAGAACATTCTTGTACAAGGTTTTGTGAGCATATGCACTATTTTTTCTTGGACATACACCTAGTGGTGGGGTTGTTGGTTCATAGCGTAGACATGTATGTAACTTTATTAAAAACCATCAAATAGATTTTCAAAGTGATTATACCTTTTTGCATTCTCACCAGCAAATGTGCAAGAGTTGCAATCACTCCACATCGGGACAGTCTTTTCAATTTTAGTTATTCTGGTAGAGAAAAATTTGCAATACATTTGCTATGAGAGGCAGATTCCTGAGCTGGGGGTCCTCTGCAGGAGAATAGAGGCCTTCTATCAGTGACAGATGTGGAAGTGGAGTTCTGATGAGTTTTCTTTTTTTTTTCATCTTAATAACAAGAAACTGTGGGGCTAGAAAGCTAGAGAAATATTATTTATCTTGTATCAGTACCAACTAAAAGAAAGCCAATTCTGGGGGTAGTGGAAGGGTGTCACCAGTGGAGAAAAGGGCTAATTTATGCTAATTCTAGGATCACACTCCAAATGGGGTGTTAAGACAATACTGCAGACCCATGTCTGATGATCCAGTCAGAAAGGGCGCTCAGACCAGGATACTTGGTTGCCTGCAACAGAGACCAGCTTTAGCTATTAGGCTGGTGCAAAAGTAACTGTGGCTTTTGCCATTAAAAGTAATACTATTACTTTTAATGACAACCTAATATTATCAAGTGGGAATGTACGGAAGGATATTTGTGTACCCACAGGATTGACAGAGTTGAGAGCCAGGCCTAGAGATGAGCAGGAACCAGGAGGATCCAGAAGGCCAGAAGCAGGCAGCTCAGTGGATCAGTGTGCTTCTCTATTAGCTGTTTCTGTCATCCTTGTGTCACTTGTTCAAGGTTCAAAGATCCAGAAGCATTCATCAGATTTGGATGAGCTTAGGCCACATGCCTGCCCTCAGGGCTGGAGGAAGCAGAATCTGGCCACTTCACAATCTTCCATGGTGGGGAGCTGCTGGGACATTCTTGTACAAGATTTTGTGAACATATGCACTAATTTTTTTTTTGGACATACACCTAGCGGTGGGATTGTTGGTTCATAGAGTAGACATGTACGTAACTTTATTAAAAACCATCAAAAACCACCTGGATTTATACCCCAGTAAGGCTGGAATAAGTAATTCCCTAAAAGAAATCAGATGCCATCAGGAAGGAAGAACGGATGTTGAGTAGCCAAGAAGTGCCCTATGTTCACTACAGGCCTGCCTTCAACAGCATTAAGTTCACACTATTGTGTTAATAGCTATGGAGGATGAAAGGAAACTGGCCTGGTCCTACAGGGTGAACAGAGAAAGGGAATTTGACATCAACAATAAAGGCCTAGCCGATTTGCTCACTGCTTCTCAAATGGACTTGAATAAGATGGTACTGTGTGTGACACAAAATTTCTTAATTTGTCATTTTTGGCATGTCTGAGTCACTCCAGGATTGCCTTGCAGTGTGGTACAACCTGTGTGAGGGGATCCTTGCAGCGTGGTACAACCTGTGTGAGGGGAT
>PVKP010038975.1:0-20490 GCA_004027715.1 Plecturocebus donacophilus
TTAAAAAAAAAAAAAGTAAAAGAAAAAAACATTTCATGCCAATAGAAACCAAAAAAGAGCAGGGTTCACTATATATACGTGTGTGTATATATATATATACACACACGTATATATAGTATATATATGTATACATAGTATTTTTAGTAGAGAAAAATGATTTTTTAGTAGAGTATTTAGTAGACTAAAATATAGTATTTTAGTAGAGAAATACTACTAAATATTTTAGAGAGGGGTAGAAAGTTTATTCAAAGGGATAATAACTGGAAACTTCTCAAACTTAGAGAGATATAAATAACCTATATATATGTGTGTGTGTGTATATATATATATATATATATAGTATTTTATATATATGTATATATAGTATACTATATATATATATATATATATATATGTATATATAGTATTTTCAGTAGAGACAGAGTTTCACCATATTGGCCAGGCTGGTTTTGAATCCTGACCTTGTGATCAACCCATCTAGGCCTCTCTAAGTGCTTGGATTACAGGTGTGAGCCACCACACCCAGCTGGAATGTCTTTTTCTATTCCTTTATTTTCAGTCTATGTGTGTCTTCACAGGTGAAGTGTGTTTCTTGTAGGTAACAGATAAATGAGTCTTGTTTGTTCATCCATTAATCCAGTCTATGTTTTTTTATTGGAGAGTTCAGTTTGTTTACAGTCAATGTTGTTATTGATAAATAAGGACTTAACTCCTGCCATTTTGTTATTGTTTTCTTGTCATCTTCTCTTTCTTCTTTCATTCCTATCTTCTTCTAGTGAAGATTATTTTCCTTGTGATATGATTTAGTTTCCTGCTTTTTATTTTTGTGTACCCATTGTATGTTTTTTTTGTTTGAACTTATCATCAGGCTTGAAAATATTATCCTATAATCCATTATTTTAACATAATAACAACTAAACACTACTATTTGCATAAAGAAATGAAATAACAAGCAGAAAGACAACAAATAACTCATTAAACTTCATACTTCTGCTCTTTAACTTTTTGTTGTTTCTATTTGTATTTTATTGTACACTGTATGTCTTAAGTAGTTATTATTTTTGATGGGTTCATCATTTAGTCTCTCTACTTAGGATTGCCTTATTGAGTTTACACATCACAGTTACAATGTTATCGTATTCTGTGGTTTTCTGTGTACTTATTATTACCAATAAGTTTTATACCTTCAGGTGATTATTTATTGCTCACTAATGTCCTTTTCTGTCTGATTGAAGAACTCCCTTTAGCACATTTCTTATAAAATTGGTCTGGTATTGATGAAATAATTCAGCTTTTGTTTGTCTGAGAAACTGTTTACTTCTCCTTCAGATTTGAAAAATATTTTTGCCAGATATACTATTCTAGGATAAAAGGATTTTTTGACTGGAGGGGGTAGGTTGTTTCCCTTTAGCTTATGTGTTGCCTCTCTTTTTCCCAGCCTGTATGGTTTCCACAGAAGAATCTGCTGCCAGACATTTTGGAACTCCATTGTATGTTATTTATTTCTTTTCTCTTGCTGCTTTGGAATCCTTTCTTTATCCTTGACCTTGGGAGTTTGATTATTAAATACATCAAGGTAGTCTTCTTTTGGTTAAATCACATTGGTGTTCTGTAAACTTTTGTCCTTGGTTATTGATATCTCTCTAAGTTTGGGAAGTTCCCAGTTATTATCCCTTTGAATAAACTTTCTACCCCTATCTCTTTCTCTACCACCACTCTAAGGCCAATAAGCCTTAGATTTGCCCTTTTGAGGCTATTTTCTAAATCCTGTAGTTATGCTTTATTTATTCTTTTTCTTTCGTTTTTTCTGACTGTGTTTTCAAATAGCTTGTCTTCAAGCTCACTAATTCTTTCTTGTAATTGATTCTTTCTGCTCTTAAAAAACACTGATGAATTATTTATTATGCCAATTGCATCTTTCAGAGCCAGAATTTCTGCTTGACTCTTTTAAATTAGTTTAATCTCTTTGTTAAATTCATGTGATAGAATTCTGAATTCCTTGCCTACGTTATCTTGAATTTATTTGCATTTCTTCAACACAGCTATTTTGAATTCTTGTCTGAAAGTTCACATATCACTGTTTTTCCAGGATTGCCTTATTAAATTCATTTGGTGAGGTCATGTTTTCCTGGATGGTATTGATACTTGTAGATGTTCTTTGGTATCTGTGCATTGAAGAGTTGAGTATTTATTATAGTCCTCCCTGTCTGGGTTTATTTGTAGGTGTTGTTTTTGGAAAGGCTTTTCAGATATTTGAAAAGCTTGGTATTGAGATCTAAGTTACTTCTCCTTTAAGGGACACCCCAAGATCAGCAATGCTGTGATTTTTGCAGAATCATAGAGGTACTGCTTTGAGGGTCCTGGACACAATCTGAGAGTATTCTCTGGATTACCAGGCAGAAACTCTTGTTCTCTTCCTTACTTCTTCAAAACATATAGTCCTCCCTCTCCTCTCCCCCGCCCCCTTCCTCTCCCTCTCTCCCCACTCTTTCTTCCCCTTTCCAAAGGCAGAGGAGCTATTAGAGTTATTTTGGGTGACAAACTAATACATGACCCATTACATTATTGCCTATTGAGCTCATAAAGACTTCATCCAAATAATCTACCTACCATGGATTTTTTTTAAGTGAAGATTCACATCCTATATCTGCTTTTTAATTTTTAGATCTGATAGAAATTATTAAACTCATAAAGTCATTTCAAAATTCCAGACAACCACTGTCCTGAATTTAAACCAGCACTTTACTTGTCAAGTGTCATGTAGGTCATTGGAAATAAAAGAATACATTTAGAAAAAAAATACATAAATAAATGTATACACACACACACACCTTTAAATGACAGAGTATTAAAATATACATTAGTCCATCCTTATCTGTATGAGATATGTTCCAAGACTCCCAGTGGATGTAACAACGACTTTAGTTTTTAGTTACATATCTTACAATAATCATGGATGATCTGGACAGACTAAACAAGAGGGAAAGCAAGATGTTGAAAGGTTTGGAAAACATTCTCTTTCAAAAAGTTAAAGAAATACTTTGTGTTTGGCTCTAAGAGGAAGGAAGTCTAGGGGACTCCTGAGTGATGTATTGAAATGGCTTACAAGTTCCCATGAAATGAATGAAGAGACAGGATGTACATTTATCTGGAAAGCTGAACTTCATCAAATGGTGACAGAGCAGAATTTGCAAAGAGTTTTACAATTCTGCAAAATTTTTCCGCGTAATAGTCAAGAAAAGTCAAAAGCAGAGGTTCTCAGCCAAGGCTGATTTTGTGTCCCATGGAACACAGGTAAATCTGGAGACATGTTCTCACAATTCTGGATGGGAAAAGAGAGCATTACTGGCATCTAGCATGTAGATGCTCCAGGTTCTAGTAAATACCCAACAATATATGCAGCCAACAGCCCAAAATAATTACTCATCCCCAAAAGACCACAGCACCACGATTGAGAAACTTGTTCTAAATTATGGAAATGTACTGAAGGAGACCAACTGCCCAGCAGATTCTGAGGTTCTTTCAGTCTCATTAATCTAGCAGAAACTCAGCAGCTCCTTCAGTATCATTACAGGATTCTTCTCTGTGTCCTTGTATTCAAGGAATTTGTACTCTACTTCCTTAAATAAGAGATATTTGTATTAAAAAGATAAATAACAGCACAAAATAAAAAAGAATAAAAGTTTAAAATAGATAGGCACCCTAAGACATCAAAGAAAAAGATAGAATATAATGGTGAGGATTAAGTGTACTTATTCTGGATAGTCTGTGAATTCCAACCCCAACTTTAGCATTTTCTAGTTATGAATCTAAGGGCCAAATCCTTGCCTTCCAGAAACCTCTAAACCCTTATCTGTAAAATAAAAACCTAACTTTTAGGTTGGCTATAAGAAGTCAGTAAATTAATACTTGGAAAATACTCGTAAAAATGCCTGGCACATCATGTCAGACATAAATATTGCTATGATAATACCAATATCATATGATATGGATATGGATACCAAGGCATCCATACATATTTTTCTGGAAAAGATGAGATTCGATGTGGAATTACAGAAGAAGACTTTAGTAAGTGAAAAAAAATATATAGCATTTTATGAAGGACAGCATCATGCTATACTGAATGGATGAACAGCCTTCCCTTCCCCCTTCTCTTTTTAGTCCATTCCTGGCAGCTTCTCCCTCTTTTGCTTCTCCGCAGAACTTCCTCGGTAGTCATCTCCAATCTGAGCCAAGATGCTACATAAGGTGGCGTCATTAAATAGGATACGACTAAAATAAGACAAAAATTATTTTATAGCCTCAAATATTTTTCTGCATTTCAAAAGTCAATTTACTTATTTTAAAAAACTTTTTTCATGTTTTTGATCTGTTTTTTAAATTAGCTTAGATGTTAATTACATCTATCATAAGCATCAAAGAAGAACTAAACTATTATAAAAGGTATTCTATTTTCCGTATGCATTAAACTTTTATACCAGAAGCAAAAAATTGTTGCATGGTTTCCAATGTTATGGCAAGCTGTGTGATGTCCCTGGTGTGGATTTCAATTTATTTTGGAATGGGACTAAGTCATATGTTAAACTGAAATTCAAAGTAAAGCTGTCTATATCTCATTCAAACATCACATAAATATCATAATATATTTTCATTTAAAAAAAATTCTACACATATCTTAAATTGAGGCAGTATCATAAATAACAAAATGAAATGCCAGTGCATTCACCTAAATAAGGCAATTTTTAAAATAATCTAGTCTCAATAACATATGTTGTTTTCCTAGAAAATAAATAAGACTGGAGAACGTAAGCAATTTCCTCCAAGGTCATTCAGCATAATATTTTTAAGGATAGAATCAGAAACGCAATCTCAGTTTGCAACAAGATTTTCAAACTTGTTGGTTCTAGAAAGCATAAAGATTGCTTTTGGGGTCAGAGAATATAACCCCTGGTGTTAAACTGTAACATAGATAAATCAACACCTGTCAGGCAGTACAATATTTTGGCATTCATGCTTCCAAAAATCCACAATCTCTAGAGCATATTGCTTTGTTTCTTCTGTACAGTTTCTGTCTACCTATTATTCACATGAGTAAAAATTGTAAAATCTTTCAAATACTATTAATACCTGACAACTTTAAATGTTCTCAAAAACATTTTTTACAAAAAAAAAATTATAATCTAAACAACAACATCACTAGAGTGAACATAATCAAATAAATATGGCACAAATGGAGGGTTTTAGGAGATAAATAACTTCGAATGGTAATTTAAGAAAGCCTAGGAAGGAGAGCATTATGCTATACATGTATGCATGTATGCATCTTTTATGCTTTAATTTTGTGGGAAACTGCCAACATTTCCTCTTTTAGCTCTACAGAAGAGTTGAATCACCAGTGTCTTTCTACTTTAAATGGTCTCAGGATATTTTGAGAGAACACTTTAAATTCATTTTACTGCACTGCCAACATAGCTAGAGTTGAGAAATAGAGGAGAAAATGCATATAAATTAGGTTATTTTGCAAATTGGTAACATCTTTAATATTATCTTCCCCGTCTTAATGGATTTAAATTAGAAACACTAATGAGTATATTAGCATATTTTGTGCTCAGTGGGAGACACCAATGGAAGAGTTCTTTGGGTACATTTGGAGAGAGATAAACAGTTGAGTATCATTAACACCAAAATCAAAATAATATTTCACTAAAAATATAAAGTTTTAAAGAATTATCAAATGCACCTCAGAGGATTCAAAATAAATTTATAGGGTGGTTTTAAACCATTCTGAGAGGAATAACTTATTAAAAACTACGGTTTTCTTTATTCAAACTTAAAGCTTAAAAAAATTATAATCCTCTGTGAATCATGCTCAAATGAGCTCTGCTATTTCCTTTGTTATAAAAATATAATCCTAGACATATTTATTCAACGAGACTATGGCATAAGGTCTTTAATATTATTGTAGTTGAAGTAATTTGCTTATATTTATTCCTTTGCTATATTTTACATAGTCATTTTTCATTTAAAATTAAAACTGGTGGAGTCAAGGCATATTTGACTACTCAAACAGATTTATTCTAAATTGGAAGTTCATGGCACGCACAAATAGGATAATTTTGCACAACATAAATTCAGCAAAGCGTAGGGCCATGGGAGCTAGGAATAGAAAAACTAGAAACCGAAGCTTTTCTTTGTTTCTCAGTGACCATGTCTTCTGAATCTCTATTTCTTTTGACAAGCCTATTGCTTGTTCCTTTCTTCCTTCTCTCCTTCTTGCTTCATTTCTTTCTTTCTCCTGTAGACTAGTTTCCTCTGTCTGAACATTACAGTCCTTAGGCATTCAGGCATGTAACCAGAATGACTTGACTAGTTTGGCTCAAGGGTAACCGCTTCTGAGTTCTGGTATACCACACATTCCTAACGCCCAGAACAGAAAGCATTGACCCAGGTCAGTCCTTTGTTTTCCCTGTTGCTGTGTGCCTAAACCTGGCCCACACTGTGATCAAAAATAGAGTCATGGAGTGAAATCCTTTGTTCTTTCAACAAATATGTACATTTACTTGGTCTCATAAAATACACAGTTTGGTGGAACAAATAATGTATTTTAAATAATCACATCAATTAAAGTATAATTTTATAATTGAGAAAAACTCAGAAGGAAAGGAAAATATTTTTTGGAAGATCAGGGAAAGATTTTCTGAGGAAGTGAAGTTAGAGATGTGATTGGAAGGATTAATTAAAGTTTGCCAATTTAAGGAAGAAAGAGAAATTGAGAACAGCATTCCTGGGAAATAATATATATGATGACCCTGTGGTAGAGGGTAGAGAATATACACCCAACATATTATGAGAAGTCCTCAGTAGCTGATGTAGAGAGAGCAAGAATATGACTATGTTCAGTAGAATATGACTGGGGAGGACAGTAGGCAGGAGCCAATTCACTTAGTCTTACTAGAAAATTTAAGACTTTGTTCTGTATCCTTAGAACAATGGGAGTCTTAGAAGAATTTTGAACAAGTGGGTAAGTTGATGTGACTTGTTTGAAAGACATTTCTGATTTGCAATTTATTCTTGCTGTTGCTGTCGCTATTGTTACAAAAGCTTGTAAATACCTATATACATCCTGGATTCGGACTGATATCCAGTAGTTTGGCTGAAGACAAGAACAAAATAGTTTGCTAGTTGAGGGGATGGGTAGAAGAGAAGTAGAGATGAAAAGAGAGAAAGGAAGAGAGACATTCAAAAGAAATCTAAATCTTAAATTTTCAAAACTAGTGATGAATATAAATGCTAACAAGAACTACCTATAAAATCAAGAGTTTTATGATAAACTTTTTCAACATGAAATTAAAATAATAATTTTACAAAGATGAGAAAATAAATTTAGAATATTCAAAAAATAAAAATATAACGTAATGTAAAAAGTGTTTTAGTTTTCTATGGATAAATATTAAATTGCCACAGTTTTAGTGGCTTAAAACACTTGATTATTGCCTCACAGATTCTGCAGGACAGAAATGTAGGTATTACTCAATTGGGTTCTTGACTCAGGGTTTCAGATGACTGCCATCATTATGTTAGATGGGCTGGGCTCTTACGAGAAGCAATCTCTTTCCAAGCCCATTTTGTTGTTGGCACATTCAGTTTTTTGGAGGCTTTAGTACTGTAGTCTCTATTTTCTTGTTTGTTGTCAGCTGAATACTGCTTTCAGATCATCCACAGATCCTTGCAAATTGGCTTCCACCATAAGCAGTTCACAGCATGACTGTTGGCTTCTTCGAGGTAAGCAGAAAACTCCAGGTTCAAACCTCACCCTCAAGGGAAGGCCTGGACCCTCTTTTATAGAGCTCACATGGTTAGGTCTGACCCATGACAATTTTACTTTTGATTAACTTAAATCAACTGATTATGAACCATAATTATATCTGCAAAGTCCCTTTACATTTGCCACATAATGTAACCTCATCACAAGAGTGAAATCCCGTCATAGTCAGGAGTGCTAACAAGGAGAAGGGATTATTCAGGTGTGCATACCACGTGGTGGAGATTTTAGGAACTGTCTTAGAATTTAGGAACTGTCTTAGAACAGAACATTATAATGTTCTGTTATCTTGGAAATTCAACCTTAAGAGATAAAAAGATGGAGGGGTATGTGTGTGTGTGTTATAATATTTTGCTTCTTTCAAGTTGTTTTTATTTCTACAACTCATCCATAAATAATGTTCATAAATCAATATTCTGGATTATGATTATATCACACTTCTTAGAGGTTATCACCAATTGCAAACAGGTCACCTTTTGCTAATGTCAACAAATGGCACTCAATATTTTAACTTCCTACTCACCAATGGCCAGAAAAGATTGCAGTGAAAACCGTATGAACATTTTCAAATGGGGTCATGGCCCAATTCCACTTTCCTTTCACCTAACACTTTATCATTTTGTATGCTATTGCTAATTTTTACTTGCGCTTGGGTTATGTAAATTGACTTAACCAAAATACTAGGACTTCATTTTATTGTCCTGAACAAAATGCATAGTATATAAAAAGATGCTCAACATCATGTATCATTAAGAATCTGCAAATTTAAACTACAATGAGATACCAATACATGCCCATTAGAATGGCCAAAACATGGATGCCAACAAATGCTGGCAAACATGTGAAGCAACAGGGGCTCTCATGCATTGCTGGTGAAAACACAAAATAGTACAGCAACTTTCAAAGGTTAACAATTTTTTATAAAACAGAACATACATATACCATGCCATCCAGCAATTGAGCTTCTTAGTATTTACCCAAAGGAGCTGAAAAATTATGTCCACACAAAAACCTTCCCATGGATGTTTATAGCAGCTTTGTTTGTAATTGCCAAAACTTGGAAGCAAACTAAATGTCCTTTAGTAAGTGAATGATCAAATAAACTATATTCCATTCAGACAATAGAATATTACTCACTGCTAAAAAGGAATGTGCTATCAAGCCATGAAAAAACAGGGAAGAACCATAAATGCATATCATTAAGTGAAAGAAGCCAAGCTGAAAAGGCTTTATTCTGTGCGATTCTGCCTATATAACGTTCTCAAAGAGGCAAAATTCTGAACATAGCAAAAGAACAATGATTGCCAGGAGTTTGGTACAAGGAAAGATGAATAAGTAGAACAAAGAAGATGTTTAGGTTAATGACACTAATCTGTATGATATTATAATGGTGAATATGTCACTATACATTTGTCCATACCCATGAAATGTACAATACCAAGAGTGGATCCCAAGGTGAACTGTGGAATTTGGGATACGATCATGTATCAATGCAAGTTTGTCGACTGTAACAAATGTGTCAGATAGGTGGGAGGTGTTAGGAATGTGGATGGCTATGCATGTGTAGGTCACAGGTAGATGGGAACTCTCTACCTTGAGCTCAATTTTGCTGTGAAGCTAAAACTGTTCAAAAAATTAAAGCATATTTTCAAAATATATTAAACTTATTTTAATCTTGTGCCTGTTTTATATTAGTACGGATGGATATATGAAGGTTCTCAGTCAGAACATTATATATATCTTCAAAATTCTTATTTTCTGCTGAGATTTATTTGTACCCAAAGGAAGAGCAAAATGCCTACATGCTAGGCAAAAGATGCTGCTTAGGAAAGACTCATTTAGGTTTGGGGTAAAGAGAGCAACATGCCAAGTCTCACGTTTTCAGAGAAGTGGTGGATTAACTATGTTAAACTGGAAACAGCTGTGGTGTTAAAGGGCTTCTCAACACTTCATGTGTTGGAAAAATTTATTTTCTAGGATTTGCTTTGCATTAATTTCAATGCTTATAAATGGAGGTGACAGAAATTTTGTAGAGCTGAAAATCATCATCCGTCATAAATACATAATTAGAAAATTTGGCAGAAAGCACAAGAAGAAGGCGTAGTTCAAATTCTGCTTGATTTACACATTCCTAAAGTCGGAGTTGTCATTGTATTTTGGTTTCCATGATGGATAATCAGCACCTGATGGAGATGGATTATGAGCAGTTGCCCTGCAAGTTTTTATAAAGCCAAGACTTGAAATGGCAGATACTCTGGTAGGCTAGTTGAAGTCAACATCACCCAGGTGGACCAAGACAGTGACAGCACATGCATTTCATGGAAGATGTGGTTGGAATAGAAAGATTGTAGGGTGCCCATGAGATTGTTAGCCTGAGAATGATGAGCAGAGAACAAAGCCACAGTCAGAAGCTCTGAAAAGGTAGCAAGGAAGCAACCAGAGCACAAAATGTAAAGAAGATGATTAGTATAGTTACTGCAATATTCCTTAAAGTTCTCCTTAATCCTATTCAAGTTCTTGCTTTCTCTCTTTCACTCTTTCTTTTTTGCTCTCTCTCATCGGACCCTATCCTCACTTCCCCTTCCCATCAAAAAATGTCAAAATATGACATACTACTACGGAATACCAAAAGTACTTTTAAATTTACTTTACACCTTCCCCGTCATGTTTCCCTTTCACCATCTTCATTTTCCACTCCTCTATTTTTGCTTCTTCAAGATTTGGTAAGGTATGTGCTTAATAAATCCTTATCAACTAATTCATGCAGAATTTAAAGTACTGATATAAGTATTGAAATGACTATAGAGAAAATCCATTAATAAAATGATCCAGTATAGGTAATATCAATCTTTGCACAAAAGGTTGTTCGTTTTTCCTTCTCTACTTTATAGGTTCTTTCCTCTCACTACCATCCAATTCCTCTTTCATTTCTGTTTCCACTTACTTTCCATGATTTCCTATTACTTTTATAGGTACTTAAACTTCCCTCTGGGTCTAGTTCTGGCCAGTTTTGATAGTGAAAATATGTTTGTTTGTTTGTTTTATATCTTCATAATTTCTCTTATGTGTCCTTTTTCTTTAGTTTTCCTTTTGAGTTTGAATTTTGGAGACCTTAGTAAATTTGAGTTGCCTATTACCATCTATGAAGGGTAAGAACATTAGTCCTAAAAGTCAGGCCTTAAGACACTCAGGGAGAAAATGAGTATTATCACATGGCAGATACAGGCCAGTTTAACTTTTAAAATGTCAGGCACCTGGGCAAGGGTTCAGAATTCAAGGCACTACTGCTTGCCCTCATGAATTTAATAAAGTTAAAAAGGGATTTTGCTTCATAGAAAATAGATTTCCCTACCATAATCTTTTAGCAAATGTTTTGTTTTTGGGGCACAGGTCGTGGTTAATTTAGGTTTCAGTGAAATTGTTCTTAATATCACTATCCGCATTCAACCTTGATCCCAGAAGATGACATATAATCTTAGATAGTTATTATTATTTGGTTTTGCTTTCAATGAGCATTTTTTAGGGGGAGACAAGAAACCATAGAGCGTCCAACACAGTTAGATTCTGAAACAGCACAGATGGAATACCATATAATATCCAATTTAGGGAGAAAATGGCTGATATATTGTGGAAAGCAGTGACCCCTACCTGGAATTCAGCCGTGACAAAGAGTTTTAACATTTTTACCTAAGAATACTTGTTCTCACTCCTAACTTCTAGATGACTTTTTCTCCTCCACTCTTTTTCTCCTCCACATTTTTTTCCCATGACAGTACTGGTTAACATATATTCAGAGATTGCTTTGTAACTTGGCTATTAATTTTAACTAAACTGATTAAGAATCAAATGGATTTAGTTTCCCTAGATTAAGAAATAGAATAACAAAAACTGTATTTGTTTACTGTGAATCTTTACCAACCTGGGTCTCTACAGATGGACTAGAGTTGTCATGTCCAACGTGATGGTCACTAGCCATTTGAGATAAGTAAAATTTAAATTAATATTTTATTACTTAGAACAAAATGAAAAATTCAGTTTCTGGACATATCACACTTTAAATGCTCAATAGTCACATGTAATGTGTGGCTATCATAATGAATCATGCAGAGATAGAACATTTTCATCATCACAGAGAATTCTGTTGGACAGCCTTAGAGAGTGCTGGTGGCATTATTTCCTCTTTATACATAGAGGTAGACTGTTGTAATATAATTCATTTTTGACATTTGCCGCCACTAATAAAGTGCAGCTCAGGAATTTTGATGTAATTTTACCTTCATCATGCTCCCTGCTCTTCCTTATGCATCTAGTGAGACATGTGCTTCTCTAAATGAAGGGTAAAAGTACAAATTCCTATAGGAACTAGACAGGTAAAATAATGTGAAGAAGATCATTTATGAAGTCATTGGAAATGGTGAATCTCCTGGTGTGCTTATCTAATTACATTTATAAATAATTTTAAAGATAATCCCACTTTCCTGACAAAACAAAACTCATCTGCCGGCTTGAATTTAGATACCTGGTTTGCAACAGCTACTGCACGTGTTTATATATTAATTAATCTCATAAGTTTTTAATTTTATTAGACTTTCAGTTTTGGGATACATGTGCAGAATGTGCAGGCTTGTTACATTGGTATACATGTGCCATGGTGGTTTGCTGCACCCATCAACCCGTCATCTATATCAGGTATTTCTTCTAATGCTATCCCTCCCCTATTCCACACCGCCCAGCAGACCCCAGTGTGTGATGTTCCCCTCCCTGTGTCCATGTGTTCTCATTGTTCAATACCCATTTATGAGTGAGAGCATGCGGTGTTTGGATTTTGTTTTGTGTCAATTTGCTGAGAATGATGGTTTCCAGCTTCATTCATGTCCCTCCAAAAAACATGAACTCATTCTTTTTTATGGCTGCAGAGTATTCCATGGTGTATATGTGCCACATTTTCTGAGCTAAAGGAGCATATTCTAACCCAATGCTAAGAAACTAAGAACCTTAAAAAAAGGTTAAACAAAATTCTAACTGGAATAACCAGCTTAGAGAAGAACATAAACGACTTGATGGAGCTGAAAAACAGCACGAGAACTTCACGAAGTATATGCAAGTTTCAATAGTTGAATCAATCAAGAAGAAGAAAGGATATCAGAGATTGAAGATCAACTCAATGAAATAAAATGAGAAAGCAAGATTAGAAAAAAATGAGTGAAAAGAAATGAGCAAAGCCTCCAAGAAATATGGGATTATGTGTCAAGACCTAATCTACATTTGATAGGTGTATCTGAATGTGACAGGGAGAATGAAACAAAGTTGGAAAATACTCTTCAGGATATTATCCAGGAGAACTTCCCCAACCTAGCAAGGCAGGCCAACATTGAAATCCAGGAAATACAGAGAACACCACAAAGATATTCCTAAAGGAGAGCAACCCCAAGACACATAATCATCAGATTCACCAGGGTTGAAATGAAGCAAAAAATGCTAAAGGCAGCCAGAGAGAAAGGTCCAGTTACCCACAAAGGAAAGCTCGTCAGACTCACAGTGGATCTCTCAGCAGAAACCCTACAAGCCAGAAGAGAGTGGGAGGCCAATATTCAACATCCTTAAAGAAAAGAACTTTCAACCTAGAATATCATATCAATCCAAACTAAGCTTCATAAATGAAGGAGAAATAAAATCCTTTAGGGACAAGTAATTGCTGAAAGATTTCATCACCACCAGGCCCACAAGAGCTCCTGAAGGAAGCACTAACCATGGAAAGGAAAAACCAGTACCAGTCACTGCAAAAACATACCTAATGGTAAAGACCATTGACACAATGAAAAAACAGCATCAACTAACAGGCAAAACAACCAGCTAGTATCAAACAGCAGGATCAAATTTACATATAACAATATTAACCTTAAATGTAATAGATTAAAAGCCTCCCATCAAAAGACACAGATTCACAAATTGGATAAAGAGTCAAGAACCATCAGTGTGCTGTATTCAGGAGACCCATCTCACATGCAAAGACACAAAGGCTCAAACTAAAGGGAAGGAGGAAGATTTACCAAGCAAATGGAGAGCAAAAAAACAAAAAACAAAACAAAAAACAGGGATTGTTGTCCTAGTCGCTGATAAAACAGACTTTAAACCAACAAAGATCAAAAGAGACAAAGAAAAGCATTACATAATGGTAAAGGAATCAATGCAACAAGAAGAGCTAACTATCCTGAATATATATGCACCCAATACAGGAGCACCCAGATACATAAAGCAAGTTCTTAATGATCTACAGAGACTTAAACTCCCACACAATAAAAGTGGGAAACTTCAACACTCCACTGTCAATATTAGACAGATCAAAAATACAGAAAATGAACAAGCATATTTAGGATTAGAACTCAGATCTGGACCAAGAAGTCCTAATACACATCTATAGAACTCTCTACCCCAAATCCACGGAATATTCATTTCTCTCAGCATTAGTTATGTGGTCTAAAATTGACCACATAATTGGAAGTAAATCATTTCTCAGCAAATGCAAAAGAATGGAAAGCATAACAACCAGTCTCTCACACCACAGTGCAATCAAATTAGAACTCAGAATTAAGAAACTCACTCAAAATCACACAACTACAGGGAAACTGAACAACCTGCTCCTGAATAACTACTGGATAAACAATAAACTGAAGGCAGAAATAAAGATGTTCTTTGAAACCAGTGAGAACGAAGACACAACATACCAGAATCTCTTGGACACATTTAATGCAGTGTCTAGGGGGAAATTTATAGCACTAAATGCTCACATGAGAAATGGGGAAAGAGCTAAAATCGACACCCTATTGTCACAATTAAAAGAACGAGAGGAGTACGATCAAACAAATTTGAAAGCTAGTAGAAGACAAGAAATAACTATGATCAGAGCAGAAATAAAGGAGATAGAGACACACAAAGCCCTTTGGAAAACCAATGAAGCCAAGACCTGGTTTTTTTGAAAAGATCAACAAAATAAACAGATCACTAGCAAGACTAATAACAAAGAAAAGAGAGAAAAATCAAATAGATGCAATAAAAAATGATAAAGGAGATATCACCACTGATTCCACAGAAATATAAACTACCATCAGAGATTACTACAAACAACTCTGTGCACATAAGCCAGTAAATCTAGAAGAAATGGATAAATTCCTGCACACTTACACCCTCCAAAGACTAAACCAGAAAAAAGTTGAATCCCTCAACTTCAGACCAGTAACAAGGTCTGAAGTTGAGGCAGCAATTAATAGCCTACCAACCAAAAAAAGTCCAGGATCAGACGGATTCACAGCCAAATTCTACCAGACATACAAAGAGAAGCTGATACCATTCCTTCTGAAACTATTCGAAACAATACAAAAAGAGGGAATCCTCCCTAACTCATTTTATGAGACCGAAATCATCCTGATACCAAAACCTGGCAGAGAAACAACTAAAAAGGAAAATGTCAAGCCAATATCCATGATGAACATTGATGTGAAAATCTCCAATAAAATACTGGCAAACCAAATCCAACAGCACATGAAAAAGCTTATCCTTCATGATCAAGTTGGCTTCATCCCACAGGTGCAAGTCTGGTTCAACATATGCAGATCTATAAACGTAATCCATCACATAAATGGAAACAAAGACAAAAACACATGATTACCTCAATAGATGCAGAGAGGCCTTTTTCCCCTATCCAGTATGGCTTTTGGCCTCCCTCTCCCTGTGCAACTTGGTAAAAGGCCTTGGGATTTCTGAGCTGTCCTTACCTACCCCTTGTTTAATGTTGATGCATGTTTTCTAATAATCCAGTTTGTCTCTTCCTGCCTTCAGGACATGAAACTCCAAAAGGTCATGCAACCAGAGCCTCGGATGATGGGCCCTTTTGCTGGGGTCCCTTATATAGGACTCTGAGGGAGCTCTGACTGCCGTTCTCCCAAAACAAAGTGCCTGTCAGCAGAAAGCAGTTATAATTGGTCTTCATCCTTATCCTTATCTTTATTCTAACAGCAGTTAGATGTACTTCTTTAGAGCAGGGAATGAGACAGCCAAGTGAAGAGGGTTCCCTTTATAATTTCCAACCAGCCTGCACATTGAAACGATAAGGTGGAGCCTCAGGAAGTTTGTGCCCTTTGCAGAGGGGAAGAGCCTGGCCTCTCCAGTTCCTGAGTGGTAACCTAGGATCAGTCTGTGAGATGGGGGTCTGTTAAAAGGAACCCCCTCACTTGCTGAGAGTCTTTTTTCTTTTCATCCAATAAATTCAATTTTTCTCACCCTTCTATGTGTCAACAAGCCTAATCTTTCCTGGTTGTTTGACAAGATCCCAGTTGTTAGCTGAACTGAGGAAAAAAGTCCTACAACACTATCACCTATGTATCTACTTTGGTAATGTGTCTGTCAGGTCTTTTCCTTATTTTTAAACCAGGTTGTTCATTTCCTTAGTGTTGATTTTCAAGAGTTATTTTTATATTTTGGATAGCAGTCTTTTATCAGATATGACTTTCCAAATTCTCCCAGTCTGTGAGAGTATCTATATTGGCCAGAACCATTAAATATCTAGGTTGTTTTATAAGTACTTTACAATGGAATAAAACAATAAATAATAGGACTTTTAAATATTATAAAGGAAAAAAGGAATCCTTGTAATTTGCACTTATTCAACAGTCTACAGAGAAACAAGACATTAATTATAAAATCATTATCTCTTAAATGACATTTCATTATATAAGCTTGTTTGTGTATTCATCTATATTAATAGAATAATGTAAATAAAAAAGAACAAGCAGGTTTACAAATGCAATAAAAGTCTGTGTGAATCATCTAGCAATAACATTTATTTGAAATGTTCACGCCTAGAATAAAGAAAAATTTTTAGTCAGGAACGTATAAAAAAGCTGAATAACAGGAAAATGAGAGATTAATATATTAAAATAGTCAACATAAGAGATGTTTCTTTCCCATTTTTTTTAAATATAATATTTCAAAAATGTCATTTGAAGTAAATTTCTCATACTAGAGAAGTAACTTTTCATTTGAAACAGGAAATGTACAAGAAAGAGTAAAAAAGCACTTTTAGAAGAACAGTGAGATTCTTAATTTATCAAGTTATTAAGACTAGCATAAGGGACAAGTCTTTGAAATTAAAGAACCGGAGATGGTAGCTTACACCTGTAATCCCAGAACTTTGAGAAGCCAAGGCAGGTGGATCACTAGGTCAGCAGTTCAAGACCAGCCTGTCCAATATGATAAAACCCGCCTCCCCTAAAAATACAAAAATTAGCTAGGCATGGTGGCAGATGCTTGTAGTCCCAGCTACTTGGGAGGCTGAGGCAGGAGAATCACTTGAACCTGGGAGGCAAAGGTTGTGGTGAGCCAAGATCGCACCATTGCACTCCAGCCTGGGCAACAAGAGCGAGACTTCATCTCAAAAAAAAAAAAAAAAGTAAAAAGCCTACAAAGTGCTAAACCAAATTAATATAAAAAATCTTAATTATCTGGTATCAAAATATGCTAAGGGTAATTATAAATAAAACAATATGATGTTGGTGTTTGAATAAATATACAGAACAAATGAAATAAAGTAACCATATTAAAACTAAGGTTTATATATGTGTACATAAATATATGCACATATATATACATATAAAACATCTAAAGGTATTAAAACTTATAAAAGGAAGAAAACACAAGATAAAATGCATTAGTCTGCAGTTAGATAAAATGTTCTAAAAGTATATGAAACATAAAAATCATAAAGGATAGATGACTGCAAATGTATTTAAAAATTTGTGCCACAAAGTACATTCTCAAAACATTAAAAAATAGATATTGAATACAAAAAATAGAAAATAATTAGTAACAAAGTTAACTATGAAACATTTTTGCAAAGGAAATGGATAGATAATTAAAAAATGAAAAAACATAAATGACAAAAGGAACATCATGAACACATTTGGCCTCACTAGTAACAAGAAAATGCAAACTGAAATCAAGAAAAGATAATGTGTTACTCCTGTTACATTGGCAATAATTATAAAATTCTGTAATATCCCCTCGTGGCAAGTTTGTGTTGAAATTATCATTCTTTATGCATGAGTGTTGACAGAGTAAATTAGTACAATTACTTGAAGTGGAAGTTAGCACTTCTGCTCAAAATATGCATAGTATAGGAGCAAAGAGAGAAAACTACCCCCTTCCTCCCTGAAGGTTCAGTGAACGTGAACTGACAAAGGCAGATTAAATGAAGAAAAAAGTATACACAGTTATTTTAACATGCATAGTATGGAGAAATCTCAGGAGACTGATAACCCAATAAACCCACAGAGTGATATGCTTATATGCCCTTTTTCATAGGGGAAGTGGAGATGGGGTGTATAAGAGTAAATGATTTCTGGGGAAAATGAGTAGATCCAACTATCAGATAATGTTAAGGAGATAATTTTCATTGGGAATTGAATGAGACCAGAGAACAAACAATAAGTTTGGGACAAAGTTTCTCTGAACTCTAGATGTGATGTTTACTTTTCAGTCTCTTTCTCTGTGACATGAGATTTAATCTTCTCTGGTTAACACAATTTTAAGGAAGGAATCTAAGGCAATTGTGTTTCTCTTTGAGAATCTTGTTTCTACATAGATGAGGGAACTTCAGAGAACATCCAGTGCTTTGGGAAAGACAGTGCAGACTGAAAGATAGGGGAATAGGAGTATAGTCAAAGGCCTTGAAGCTGCTTTTTAGTTTCATATTTTGGGGTATCCTTTTCTGAGCCCCAACAATAGCCAATTTGAATTCAAGATAACAGGAAGCTGTCATGCTTTCTTTTCTTTCCTGCTAAAAGTATCACTGATATAAAAAGGAAAAGGTGGCTTAAAAAGGAAAAACATGTGGAGACCCGATTGAAGTTGGGCAAAGAGAAACAGCTCCAGTCTGCAGCTCTCAGAAAAATCAGTGGCAAATGTGGGTGATTTCTGCATTTCCAACTGATGTACCTAGCTCATCTCATTGGGACTGGTTAGACAGTGGGTGCAGCACATGGAGGTTGAGCCAAAGCAGGGTGGGGTGTCATCTTATTCATGAAGCACAAGGGGTTGGTGCTCCCTCCCCTAACCAAGGGAAGCCATGAGGAACTGTGCCATGAGAAAAGGTGCACTCCAGCCCAGATACTTAACGTTTTTCCTACAGTCTTTGCAACCTGCAGACCAGGAGATTCCCTCGGGTGTCTACACCACAAGAGCCCTGGGTTTCAACCACAAAACTGAGCTGGTATTTGGGCAGACACTGAAATACCTGAAGGAATTTTTTCCCCATACCCCAGTGGCATCTGGAACACCAACGAGACACAATTGTTCACTCCTCTGGAAAGGGGGCTGAACCAGGGAGCCAAGTGGTCTAGCTCAGTGGATCCCACCACCACAGAGACCAGCAAGCTAAGATCTACTAACTCAAAATTCTCGCTGCCAGCACAGTAGTCTGAAGTCAACCTGCGAAGCTCGAGCTTGACAGGGGGAGGGCATCCACCATTATTGAGGTTTAAATAGGCAGTCTTCCCCCACAGCGTAAATGAAGTAGCCAGAAAGTTCGGACTGGGTGGAGCCCACCACAGCTCGACAAAGCCGCTATAGCTAGACTGCCTCTCTAGATTCCTCCTCTCTGGGCAGAGCACCTGTGAAAGAAACACAGCAGCCCCAGTCAGGAGCTAATAGATAAAAATCCCATCTTCATTGGACGGAGCACCTGGAGAAAGGGGCTGCTGTAGGGACAGCTTCAGCAGACTTAAAAGTTCTTGCCTGCCAGCTCTGAAGACAGCAATGGATTTCCCAGAATAGCGCTTGAGCTCTGCTAAGAGACAGGCTGCCTCCAGTGCCTCCAGACTGGGAGACACCTCCCAGCAGGGGTCGAAAGACATCTCATACAGGATCTGGTGGGTGAGTCTCTTGGACAAAGCTTCCAGAGGAAAGAATAAGCAGCAATCTTTGCTGTTCTGCAGCCTCTACTGGTGTTACCCAGGTAAACAGGGTCTGGAGTGAAGCTCAAGCAAACTCCAGCAGACCTGCAGAACAGAGCCCTGACTGTTAGAAGGAAAACCTAACAAACAGAAAGGATTAGCATCAACATCACAAAAAAGACAGCCACACAAAAACCCCATCCCAAGGTCACCAGCATCAAAGACCAAAGGTAGATAAATCCACAAAGATGAGGAAAAACCACCACAAAAAGACTGAAAATTCCAGTGAGATCCAAGATGGACGCTTAGGAGCAGCTCAGGATTGCAGCTCCCAGTGAGAGTGCAGAGGCTGCTGCAGGTGATCCCCAGGAAACAGGGCCTGGAGTGGACCTCAGCAGTCCTACAGCAGAGAGGCCAGACTGTTAGAAGGAAAACTAAGAAACAGAAATAACTTCCTCATCAACAAACTAGATGTCCACTCAGAGGCCCAGTCTGAAAGTCAGCAACAACAGAGACGACAGGAAGATAAATACACAAAGATGGGAAGAAACCAGCGCAAAAAGGATGAAAACACCCTAAACCAGAACACCTCTCCTCCAACAAGGGATCACAACTCCTCCCCAGCAAGGGAACAAGGCTGGACGGAGACGGAGTGTGATGAAATGACTGAATCAGGCTTCAGAAGGTGGGTAATAAGAAACTTCTGTGAGCTAAAAGAACATG
>PVKP010038976.1:0-20496 GCA_004027715.1 Plecturocebus donacophilus
GCCACGTGTGTACCTATGCAACAATATTGTATGTTCTTCACATGTACCCCAAAACCTAAAATGCAATAAAAAAAAAAGAAAGGCAACAAAAGAAAACCTGTTTTCTAAATAAATGATTGTAAATGTTTAATAAAATGTGAGTAGGGTAAGTGATAAAGTGTTGTGACTTTAAGAATAAGAATTAAGTAATACACATTCAAGAAGGTTAGCCCTCAATTGGGGCATCATTTTACTTCATTCACATTACAGTCTATAAATACTATCTATAAACACAGTCTATGAAGACAACATAATAAATGAAACTATCAGTCCTTGAAGCAAAATATTTTTCAAATAAAACTTTCACTTTTTACAGTTAAAAAAAAAACAAAAACCTATGCTGTGACCCCTTAACATTTTTATGGCAACATTGATAATTTGTTTTGTAATTAACTGTACCTTCTTTGATTTGTAATATCACTTTTAGCTTCTCTCCGTATATTGAGGTTTCTAAATAACTGTCATAAAATCACTGGGAAGTGACCTCCTACTATCACCTTTTGAGGAATTTACCTTTAAGTAACAGAGGGAAAAAGATGAATTGCTTCTTTCTTTCTTATGAGAATGAAGGGTTTTACCTGAGGTATAGTTTAAAACAATTTTTTTTTCCAATTTGCTCATAATAGAGCAGTACGCTAATATATTGTGAGAAATCCAAAGAATTATTTGCAGTTAGTATCCTGTGCACAACATGAGAATCATAAAATATTCACTTATAAAAAAAGAAATGTAGTTTTAAGATTACACCATCATTTCAACAGAAACTTAACTAACTTGAATTTACAAACTTAACAAGTGAAAATTTTGAAACAGTATTTCCTACTTCCTTTTATAAAAGCAGTGTTCACTTTCCACTGCATCTGAACAAGGTGAAATAAAACTGGAAAAAATGGCATGTACATTGGCACAAACAAATGCTTTGAAAAATTTTTCCCAAGTTAAGCTGGTTTGATTCTAAAGTCAGGCTGCAATAGATGCTCTCAATTCTATTTTTCAGCATTTCTGATGCCTATTTAATCGTAAAAATTTTTGAACAGCGCTGAGGCCAAGAAGGGTAGAAGGCATAGGAGAGAAAGCACTGGGAACAGAGTAGGGATCAAGGTAGAGGCCAAAGGGAAAGGAAAAGATAACAATGGTAGCGAGAGAAATGAAAACAAATTGGCGCAGAAACTGGAGAAAGACAGAAGACTATCTAATGAAATAGGCTGAAGATGAATTAAGAAAAGTAAATCATAAATTGTCTTAAGGATTCCAGAGCATTCAGTACCTTGATTACTATTTTTCCAAGATCCTCCAGATAACAGAGCTTCCATCACATCATTTATAAAGCTAGTATGTTAAAGTTCTAGCCAGAAAGTTACAAATAACAAAAGTTCGTTACATTTTCTAATGATTAATTAGAACGGGAAACACTGGAATACATTTGGTGGTCATTATTAATATTCTAATAAACTAGAAAAGTATGTAAAGCATATTTATCTAACAACCTCTCATGTATCTACTTACTAAATGTTTAGTAGATGTGATCACTGAAAAGTTATGAAAATAAGTGAATTTTCATCCTTCAACTTTTTCATGTTAATTTCTCTCAAAATAATATTTATGATAGTATAGTTTTTAAACAAGTTGTTTATCTCAGGCAAATGTATAGCATTCTTTCTCAAAGAAAAATTATCTGCAAAAATGTTAAGGCACTTTCACATTCAGAAAATTATTTCTACCCCAAACAGGTTAACCAATAATCAAATGAAGAGGTAAAAAGTCATACTTAGTAACTATGAATCCTGTAATTTATAAATATGTTGATTCTAAGGTAAACCTCAAAGTAGCAGAGAAGTTGATTTCATAAAGTCTGTCTTCAATATGTTGTGATATTTTGAATTGTATATGCTCCAATACCCATCATTAACTCCTATCTGAAAATAATAATCACAACCAGAAATATTGTTGTAGGATCTTTATGAATTCAAACAAGGCCTAGATGTAGTTCCAGTTCTTCTCACCAACTTTAGGCAGTAGACCAACCAAACTATTTTCCAAATTTTGAAACATAACTTAATATCCTTCTTTTAAAAAACTTTGATAACTATAATTAATTTCTGAAGTGCTGTACATGATTGTTAACCAATGTTCTCTTCCATCTAATCTGTTTATGTGTCCATTATACTTTCATAATAAAGAATGACTTTTGGCCACATATCCTAGCTTTGACCTACTGATATGCCCAAGAAAACCCTGGCATCTCATTCTCAGTACGCTGAACCCCTGAATAGAAATAGCCTGCAGGGGGTGTCAGACTGGTGTGCAGCAGCCCATACACAAGAAGTAGCCTGATTACAGTGCTTTACTAAGGTGCATTCTTTATGACCCTTGGCAGCTACAAGCTACATTACACCGTATTACACAAGTATTGCATCTGTGGTTCAGATATGGAGGAAAAATAGATTTTATTAAATATAGATCATATTTGGTGAGACAAAAATAAATCATATGTACAATGCAACAAGGTGAGTACTTTAACAGTCTATCTAAAAAGCTATTAATAATTATTACTTTAGTGTTGAAGTGGTTGATGCTATTTTTATGCAAAGTTTTAGATCACAAATCATATTGGAGTGGGAATTAGGTATTTCTGGTGCTGGCCAAATCTGAGTCATTTTGCACAATCCTTAACAAGAAAATCTTCCACTGTGGTTATTGACCATCTGCTGCTATGTCGACCTAGAAATATGAGATACAAGAGCAGCTCTATACAAGGGTGTGAGTGTCAGTGTGTTGTCCATGGGATACAGTTCTCACTTTTCCTGAATCCCTTACATGGCTCAAATCCTGTGTTCTTATGCATCACATCCTCTAACCCCTCTGCCTACATTAGGAACAGGTGTTTCTTAGAATAAAAATTATGGTAGGTTTATATATTTTCTTCCCATTCTGACACTGTTTAATCCTCAATACCTCCAGACACATTGCTAAGGCACTAAATCAGATTTTCTCCCAGAACCCTTACAACTAATTCCCCACTAAATGTACTCAGGGGCTCATTAGGCGTCAGGTTCTTGCTGAAGCTTCTGTCACGCATATTCTCCTAAAGATCACAATAATCCAATTAGTTAATTAGAAGCTATCCCCAGCAAAGATCCTAGTTTCTCCTTTGCCTTTGGCTACTTGGTCTGGTGTTTCTATGGTAATATATACCTAGGTCAGTATATTTTTCAATAAGCAGGTTTTGTGACTCTTAAGTAGACCTAGAAGAACCCAGAAGCAACTGGAAGGCAAAAGTGAGAGAAAGGAAAAGAAGAGGTAATTACTGTCATGTAATCATTCAGGTTTTATAAGACAAATACAATTTTTATAAGCATAATTTTTATTACAAGTGATTTAAACTTTAGTCTTTTAAAGTTCTGGTAGTATTCAAGGTCAAGGGTACTTCATGCTTAAGCAATATAGATTAAAACTTTATGCTTTAAGCATATAAGTGCAATCATTGTTACCACAATACAACCCTTGCCCCAGTGCCAAGCTTTCTGAATAGAAGTAAATTCAGGGTTTAAACAACCATCCCTTAAGACCTGACTATTGAGCTCTGGTTAAGAGTCCAGCCTACCTGTGGTATGCATGGAAATGTGCTATCAGATCTCACTTCAAGGAAAGACTGCCCAACTGCAAGAAGTATAGTCAACAGACACCCATCCTCTTGTAGCTTTTAAGGATATTCTTTAGCTGCAGAGTTGCCTGGCCCAAGGGTCAATCTTTTTGGGGAAAGCCCATATCCAGTCACTTGGTGAAGCAGGGGTATAAAGGCCTGGCCATTTTTGCCTGACACAGGAAATTCTGATGTGGACAATACTCTCTATGGAACTTTCTTCAGAGTTGGCGGAGACTTCATCAAGCTGCTTTGCAGTTTGGTCCCTTCCTCTTTTCAAAAGTGCCCCTTTCCCATCCTTGTCATAGATGTTGATCTCTAATAAACATCTGGCATCTCAGATTCCATCTCAGTGTCTTACGAGTAACATGTGCTCTCAGGAGTGCTCCGAGAAAGCATGCAGTAAGATTGTTTTGGGGCTACATCACTCATACCCACATAATAAAGAAGGCCCCATCACTGGTTGGGATGAAGCTTCAATAGTCGGTGGCATGAAGTGGCAGATCCATTGTTAAAACTTCCACTGGAGATTAGTTAGGAGCTTTTACCAGTAGAAAGGAGCACACTGGGCACAGCCTATCAAGTGTTTGATAAATATAGAAGAAATAGTAACTATAAAGATAATGAAAATAAGAGAGGACACAAACAGATGGAAAAACATTCCATACTCATGGTTAGAAAGAATCGAAATCATAAAAATGGCCATACTACCCAAAGTAATTTATAGATTCAATGCTGTCCCTATCAAGCTACCAATGACTTTCTTCACAGAATTGGAAAAAAACACCTTAAACTTCATATGGAACCAAAAAGGAGCCTGCATAGCCAAGGCAATCCTAAGCAAAAACAAAACAAAACAAAAAAAACCCCACAAAACTGGAGGCATCACGCTACCTGAGTTCAAACTATATTACAAGGCTACTATAATCAAAACAGCATGGGGTACCAAAACAGAGATATAGACCAACGGAACAGAACAGAGGCCTCAGAAGGAACGCCACACAACTACAACTATCTGATCTTTGACAAACCTGAAAAAAACAAGCAATGAGGAAAGGATTCCTTATTTAATAAATGCTGTTGGGAAAACTGGCTAACCATATGCACAGTAAGGTGTATGACTTTGTATAAGGTGTAAGGAAACTGGATCCCTTCCTTACACCTTATACAAAAATTAACTCTAGATGGATTAAAGATTTAAACATGAGACCTAACACCATAAAAACTCCAGAAGAAAAGCTAGGCAATACCATCCAGGACATAGGCAAGGGCAAGGACTTCATGACTAAAAAACCAAAAGCAATGCCAACAAAAGCCAAAATAGACAAGTGGGATCTAATTAAACTTAAGAGCTTCTACACAGCAAAAGAAACTATCAATAGAGTGAATCGGCAACCAGCACAATGGGAAAAAAATTTTGCAATCTGCCCATCAGACAAAGGACTAATATCCAGAATATATAGAGAACTTAAATTTACAAGAAAAAGCAACCCCATCAAAAAGTGGGCAAAGGATATGAACACTTTTCAAAAGAAGACATTTATGCAGCCAATGTATTTTTAAAAAGCTCATCATCACTGGTCATTAGAGAAATGCAAATCAAAACCACACTGAGATACCACCTCATGCCAGCTAGAATGGTGATCATTAAAAAATCAGGAGACAACAGATGCTGGAGAGGATGTGGAGAAATAGGAACACTTTTACACTGTTGGTGGGAATGAAAATTAATTCAACCCTTATGGAAGACAGTGTGGTGATTCCTCAAGGATCTAGAACTAGAAATACCATTTGATCCAGCAATCCCATTACTGGGTATATACCCAAAGGATTATAAATCTACTATAAAGATGTATGCATATGTACTTTTATTGTGGCACTGTTCACAATAGCAAAGACTTGGGACCAACCCAAATGCCCATCAATGACAGACTGGATAAAGAAAATGTGGCACATATATACCATGGAATACCATGGAGCCATAAAAAAAAGATGAGTTCATGTCCTTTGCATGGACGTAAAGGAAACTGGAAACCATCATTCTCAGCAAACTGACACAAGAACAGAAAACCAAACACCACATGTTCTCACTCATAAGTGGGTGTTGAACAATGAGAACACATGGACACAGGGAGGGGAACATCACACTTTGGGGCCTGGGGGGTTTGGGACTTGGGGAGAAACAGCAGCAGATAGAGTGATTGGGGAGGGATAGCATTAGGAGAAATACCTAATGTAGATGACGAGGCGATGGATGCAGCAAACCACTACCATGGCATGTATATGCCTATGTAACAAACCTGCACGATCTGCACATGTACCCCAGAACTTAAAGTATAATAAATAAATTAACTTTAAAAAAATAATGGAATTGGGTGACTATTTCTAAGTGCCATGAATGCTCTACAGAAAGAAACTATACAGCAAAGGGTAAATGACAGCCAACTGAAATCAAGGCATGAAAGCCAGTAAACCTCTTTGGTTTACTTATAAGAATTTCTCTTCACTCATAAGAATTTCTTATAAGAATTTCTCTTCACTCACAGCAGAGGGAAGAGAAAGTTGACAACCATGACCAGTACCTAACAGTATTAGTGACGTTATTTCAAACAAAATTAAATGTAAAACCACAGCAAGCCTGTTATGTATGGATGGGGGAAATGTGTGAGTTGCTGGGAAAACCCCAAAGTTGTAATACTTAGCCAATGTGGACTTATAGAAGCCAGGAGAATTTGCATAGAAGTGGATTCTAAGGATGTTTGATCAAGACGACTAAAACATTAAATTAAATAGAAAAGCATTTACTGACTTTGGAACTCTCTCCAGATGCAGCCCTAGCAAAGATTCCACTACAGCATGAATTCACTAGTAGGATAGCTCCCAGAAGCATAGAAAAATGATGATCCATTCTAAGGTAAATTGAAATGCCAGAATTGTCATGGCAGACAGTGGAGAAAAGAAATCAAGGGCTAAGGGAAGTGGGTATCCAGGAATAAATACATCACATGAGGTTGGAAAAAAACATCAGATGATTACATTCCATAGGAAGGACAAGAAGACACTTTTTTTTTTTTTTGCCAAGACCACAGGAGTGTAGTAATAAGAGATGTACCCGAATTGCCAAGAAGTTTAATGATGGCTTTCCTTTTCAAGTCAAGGTTGATGACAGAAAGGTTGTTACATAAATTGGTTTGACAGTAACAAGGATAATAGGACTCAAACAACATACAAATTAGGTAGCAGCATTTAATTTCCAGAAACCAGGGATTGTAATCATTGTAATGACTAGGCAGGTCAGGGTTTCACCTAAGAGAACCTGAGCTGAGAAGAGATTCAGAGATAGTTAATGCAACACAATATCCACAGGGTCATAGAAATGCATAACCAACAACAGTACTATCCTAATTCTCTGGTCCTGTGTCATGTTTGCAAGAGCACTTAGATATCATGCAGAATACCAGCTGATCAATTTCACTGGTAACTTTTTATTGGTTGGGCCAGATGAGCAAAAGGTGGCTGATATATGTAAGCATCAATAAGTCATGAGTGCTTTAAAGGGAAGGAAATAAATGACTATCGCAACCATAAAATCTTTAGGGATTCAATGGTTAGGGGTGTAACAAGCCATCCTCTCCAAAGAAACAAATCAGATTGTCACAGCTTGTACATCCTGCCATGGATAAAGAAGAACTACACTGGTAGGCTTTTTCCATCTCTGAAGTTGGTGCATTCCACATCTATATTCAAGATGATATAAAAGAGTGTCAACCTTATATGGGGTACAGAGAAGTAAGGAGCTCCACAACTGGTCCAGGCTGCAGTGCAGGTAGCCCTCACACTTGGACCATATGATCTGGCCCACTCTGTGGTGCAGGTGGTATCAGTGCTGTGAAAAGATGTTATATGGCAAGTCCCAGTGAAGAACCACAAAGTAGGTCCCCTGAAGTTTTAGAGCAAGGTCTTGCCATCTGCAGTGCACAATTATACACCTTTTGAAAAATAATTCTGGGCAGGCTACTGAGCTATGGTAAAAATGAAATGCCTGACTATAATTCACCAGGTGAACATTTGGCCAGAACTGTCCATCATTAGTTGAGTCCTGTGAGACCCAACAATTCATAAGTTAGTGTAGAACCAGAAGCATACCATCATAATATGAAAGTGACTAAGCACAAACAGGATTGGAATCAGCCACTGTTTCCTTCCCTCAGCTGATTTTTATAGCTGTATGGGGGATCTTGTATGACCCACTGAAGAAGAAAAATACTTCTAATAAACATATTCGGTACCGTGTACATGTTCATTCATTTTGGATACAATTAGTGAAGTTATAATGTATTCAGACTCTTAGGTAGTTGTAAAAGGCCTATCTGACTTTTCAGGATTATGGAAGAAAAACAGTTTGGAGATGAAGAGGCTGTGTTAGATATATGGGATGTCTATGAGATGGGCATACGGGAATGAGCATGAAACGGGAATATACATGTCATATATCAATGCTCATGAAGGAATATCAATCACAGAAGACTCAGTAATCAACTAAGTACACAAAATAACTCAAGCAGTTAGTGTCAGCCAACCTCTGTTTAACTTCCCAGTGTTAACTAAGAGAAAAAATGAATTAAGAGACCACAGTGGCAGAAAAGGAGATTATGCGTGTGCCAACGCATGGATCCCACCTGTGAAGTCGAATTTAACTACTGAATTTCCAATCTACCAACACCAGATATCAATGTGGAGCCCTTCATGTAACATCATTCTTCAAAAAGTCCAATCAGTCATATAAGCGACTTCCATCATGGAAGTTCCATTCATTTATATTCACAGGACTAGATTTAACATGTATTCCAGGCATGAGTTTGCTTTTCCTGCCCAAAAGCCTTAGTCACCATTCTAGCTGAGGAATTATGAAATGCCTGATCCACCAATATGTAATCTAACATAACATTTCCTCAGACCAGAAGCCATTTACAACATAGGAAGTGCCACTGTGGGTCCATGACTATGACATTCACTAGTAGAGCCTTGAAATGGCTTGCTGAATGAGTAACTAAAGCCCCAAATCAGAGGCAGTGCTCTATGAAGAAGGGGTGCCATTTTCTGAGATGCAGTATTTTCACTGTATCAAAGGATTTTTGTGTAGCATTTTGTGTCTGATAAGAATGCAAAGGCCCCAGAACCAAGAAGTAGAAGCAGGAATGGCTCCCTGTACCACAGTAAATAAAGATCCATGAAGAACCTGGTGCTTCCTGTCCCTGAAACTGTGATTTCCAGAGATAAAGGCCATGATCTATAAAAAGGTCACAGTTTTACCAGAGAACACCACAAAAGCCCTGTAGAATTATAAACTATGACTGTTGTCTGGAGATTTGGGGCAAAAAGGGAGTCAGCATCTCAGCAGGAGTAACAGAGTTAAATCATTAAGGGTTAGGACTGCTATTATACAATGAAGACAGTGAAAGATACATGTAAGACTCAGATGATCCAGTTGAGTGCCTCACAGTATTTCCTTGACCAACTGTAAGTGTAAATGGACAGATCCAGCAATGCAGGCATGAGGCGGGCATGGTAACCATAGATCAGACTTCTTGGGGATGAGGGTCTGCGTAATACTACCAGATATATTACGAAGGCCAGCAGACATAGTGCCTGATGATGCAAGGATCTAAAATGAATAGTACAGGAGAAATAAAGTAAATAGCAATATTAGTCTCGAGATCAACTACAGCAAAGCAACTGTAGTTAGTTCTGCTAACCTCATTCTTTTCAATTTCCCCTGAGGAAAAGTGGCCTACCAGAATCCTGGAGAAGCTGTTAGGCAAACTTATACATAGAAGTACATACAAATGACAAAACAGGTAGACTATGATAGATGGTCTATCATATTATTGGAAGATGTGCCACCCAAATCCTCCTTCAGGTAAGGACTTGCTGCCTTGGGGTTGCCACAGCTGTATTAGTTATCTATTGCTGCAAACAAATTATCTCCCAATTTTAGCAGCTTAAAATAAGAATTTTATCTCAAATTTCTGTGGGTCATGAATTAGCACATAGCATCGCTGGGTGTCTCTCACTCAAGTCCTGTCCCAGGATTGTAGTGAAGCTATCACCTGGGGCTGCAAGTGTATCTGAGGTGTCTATTGTGTGTGTGGGTGTAGAAGGGCCACTTCCAAGCTTTCTGATGTGGTTCCTCAGGTCCTTCACAATGGGCTCCAGTGGGCGATCTCACAACATGGCAACTGGTTTCCCCAAACTGAGTAATCCAAGAAAAGGTGTGAGGGGAAGCTTCACCCAAGATCATGGTCTTTTTAGGACAGCCCAAATTCTGTGACTGAGTAAGCCCTGGCTAGAAAGACCCAGCCACTTCACTGTGGTACGGGTCACTGACAGATAATGCTCACCTCAAAGCTCCATTACAGGTTGGCCCCGGCATTGTCAGGCATACATCACACTCAATTTTTTCCTCTGGTCAACCCTGCTTCCTCTTTTGTCTCACAAAAATTGAGCCCTAATTTTTGTATTTCAGTCTGTCTCTGTGTCTTCTCATGGAGAACCCAACCCTTTTTCTTACAGTATAGTAAAATTCATTGGGGAGCAGGGTGTTTTATTAATTTCCTACCTGGCTGATTGTTTTCCTGCTGGGAATCTCCAAGTCCTCTGATATGGTTTGACGCTGTGTCCCCCCCGCAAATCCCATGTCCAGTTGTAATCTTCAGTGTTGGAGGAAAGGCCTGCTGGGAGGTGAATGAATCCCTTGGAGATCTCCCTTTAAAAGGGACTTCCCTCTTGTTGTTTTCATAATAGAGTTCCAACCATATCTGGTTGTTTGAAACTGTGTAACCCCTTCCGCTTCACTCTCTCTTTCCTGCTAGCCATGTGAAGAATGTGTGTGCTTCCCCTTCGCCTTCCACCATGATATTAAGTTTCCTGAGGTCTCCCAGAAGCAAAGGCCTGTACAGCCCACAAAACTGTGAGCCGATTAAACCTCTTAATAAATTACCCAGCCTCTGGTATGACAACAGACTAATACATCTGCTTTTCTAATACACTAGTTCCTCACTCCTGGCCAGATCTAGAAACTAAAAGGACAGGAAAAGTCATTCTCTCCCATACCAAAAATGGTCTTGTTCTACTTTTTAAGTTGGAGGGTACTTCCTGGCCTTATAATTTTGTGTGTGTGTGTGTGTGTGTGTGTATGGAGGTGATAGAGGAATTGGGGAGAAGTTCTTAGACTTTTCCCGAATTAAGGAGTACATTCTACTCTAATTTAACCTAGAGAGACAACCAACTTACAGATTTTTTTCTTTTAACTTTACCAAACTGATGTACTAAACAAATATTATCATCATATAAGAAGTTTTCTTATAAGAGTGCATGGAAAGTGTTAGCAGGCATATCAAATAAAACAAATAACTTTGTTTTATTTTTGTTAATAATCTACTGATTTAAAAATTTTAAATTTGGAATGCACATACTACTTATGTTCCATCTAAAGATATATATTAATAAAATAAAAATTATCCAGTTCTTTTAAAAGTATACAAATGATCAAACACAGTACATACTATTTAGAAGCAGAACCATAATAAAAATGCAAATTAATTCAAAGGTCCATAATGAGATCATTTGGCCATATGGCCACTAATGAAGTTTCTAATTGCTAGAACATCAACACTCAAGTCAGGAGGCAAAGTGGAAAAATTCTGTTGTATTTTAATTTCCTTAAAAGATTTTGAATTTTAAGACATAGTTTTCATCTCTGAAACATTTTTACACCAAAGTGTATTGAAAACCTTGTACTACATGAAGTTAAAATATATATATTTTAATAATAAATAATTTTCCATATTGTAGGATGAATAAAAAATTAAAATGTTATATCCATAATTTAGCATACAAAATGTATGCCAACTGGGATTCTATAATGAATAAAATTAATGTATTCATTCATCCAAGAGATTAATTAGCATCTATAATGTGCCAGGAACTGTTCTAGCCATTGGAGAGATACAGCAGTAACCAAAACAGAAATAAATCCCTGTCTTCATGGAGTCTTCATTCTACTGAGACAGAAAGTGAAACAATAAATTTAACACTAATGAAACTAGTAAATAGTAAAAAGTTCTAAAATTAAAAATAAAACCAGAAGAGTGATATGAAGAGTAGGTGAGGGATGGCAATGTGTAGAATGTTTAAATTTTGTGTTGAGAAAAGATCTCACTGAGAAGGTGACTTGAGTTGATCTGGGCTTCCTCCTGGGGGGAAGAGCCCTCAAGGGTAGAAGCAACAATTGCAAAGTCCCTGAGGCAGGATTCAACCTGGCACATGTAAGAAATAGCAAGGTGGCCAGTGTGGCCATTGAGGAGTGAAGGAGGGTAAAATACAATGGATACGTTCTGAAAAGCAATGGGGAGGAGAGGCAGGTGATGTATACCTTTCGGCCACATCTGCTTTACTCTAAGGGTACAGAGAAGATTTAGAAGGGTTTTATGCATAGATGACATGGCAGGATCTTAGTCTTCAGTAGAATCACTCTGGTTGATGTTATGAGTAGTAACATGAGGCAAAATTAGAAGCAGGGAGGCAAGTTCAGAGCTACTGCAATGATCAAAGTGAGAGATGATGGGGACTTGTCCAGGACGATATGGGCAGGGCTGAGGAGAAGTGGTCAGATTCTACAGTGCACAGAATTTCCCATAGATCCAGATTAAATGGTGTGGGTTTTAATGGTAAAAATCATAATACTGAAATATCTCTACCTGCATTTTATAAAACATGGTTTATAAAAATTCATGGTGCTAAAATTGTCTGACCTTTACTATCTGTTGGCTTGTTTTGTTCATTTTAGCAGAGACATATTTCTGAAGTTTCACACTTAACACTGGCTTGTAGATGATGTCTTATTGATGAAGCTTTTGATGATGTCCTAGTTTAGTATTGAGTAGTAAGAATAAAATGTTCAAGAATCTATAAACTTTTGACCTATGGTCATGTTAAAGATGGTCCTTAGAGGAAAATACTTTGGAGTACATTATTTACCTTAGTCCATTCTAGGTAAGTGGAAATTAACTGTTAGCTGCCAGTTAAGGAGCAGAAAAGGGGCAGGACAAAGAGCTGACTGTGTTTACAAGGGGCATTTGCACTCTTTCACTAACACAGCTATCCTCAACCCTCAAAGGTGGAATCTCTGACTCAATGATTTTTCAAATACACAGAGAAATTTTGCTTTACATTAAAATCATGTTTGCAGAATGATCAACTTTATTTTTCTGATTCAAAAGAACCAATACATGCGACTATCTATGACAACTCTTTGTGAATATCCAGCATTTTTCTCTAATATATTTCTGCTAGTTTTCTGCATGTTTTCTCCTCCCTGTCCTCTTATTCTCTCCTATCCTTGGACTCCACCCACGTGTCAAGCCTCAGTGTTCAAGTCACGCTTCCTTCATGAAAGATTCACTATTTTTCCAACCAAAAAGGAATATTTTCCCCTCATCTCCTACCAGTGTCTATTTCTTTTGTTTCTATCTTTGCCTTTATACAATGATTAGTATCTTCCTTCCCTTTTCAATTCCCACCACAGCCATTATAATACAATCTTTCTACCCTTCAGTTTCCAGAACAGTGCCTTGTGAATGATTTTATTTCATATCTAGTGGGCCTGTGTTTATAATTAAATCTAGCCAAAAATGAATGCCAATTCTTCAAACACTTAGCATTGTGGTCGATATTAGGAATATTGGTGCCAATTGTGTTAAGTTAGCTCACTGATGATTCTGGAGGAGAGCCTAAGTAAAGAAAGCCAAATTATTCACATTTTAAAATGGCAGGAAAAGAGACAAAGACTAATGAGAAAAGAATAAAATGAGGTAGTCATTGGACCTCAACCAGAAAAGATAGATTCCCCAAGTAAGAACAGGAAGCAAGATCTGGACTAGTCTAAACATGCAATAAAAAAATCGTAAGAACTTTGTGAATGTTCATTGTGGCACTGTTTACAATAGCAAAGATCTGGAACCAACCCAAATGCCCACTGATGATAGACTGGAAAGGGAAAATGTAGCACATATATACCATGAAATACTATGCAGCCATAAAAAAACGATGAGCTTGTGTCCTTTGTAGGGACATAGATGAACCTGGAAACCATCATTCTCAGCAAACTGACCACAAGAACAGAAAATTAAACACTGCATGTTCTCACTCATAGGTGGGTGTTGAACAATGAGAACACATGGACACAGGGAGGGGAGCATCACACACTGGGGTC
Source organism: Plecturocebus donacophilus (assembly GCA_004027715.1). NCBI lineage: Eukaryota > Metazoa > Chordata > Mammalia > Primates > Pitheciidae > Plecturocebus > Plecturocebus donacophilus. The sequence continues at coordinate 13,956 of PVKP010038976.1, forward strand.
TGTCGGGGGGGGAAATAGGGGAGGGACAGCAGGGGATGGGGAGTTGTGGAGAGATAGCATGGGGAGAAATGCCAGATATAGGTGAAGGGGAGGAAGGCAGCAAATCACACTGCCACGTGTGTACCTATGCAACAATCTTGCATGTTCTTCACATGTACCCCAAAATCTAAAATGCAATAAAAAAAATAAAAAATATAGTTTGAAGTCCGGTAGTGTGATGCCAGATATAGGTGAAGGGGAGGAAGGCAACAAATTACACTGCCACGTGTGTACCTATGCAACAATATTGTATGTTCTTCACATGTACCCCAAAACCTAAAATGTAATTAAAAAAATAATAATAAAAAATAATAAAAAATAATAATAATAAAAAATAATAAAATAAAAAATAAATTTAAAAAAAGGACTTTGTGTAGAGGATTTGATATCAGGAATGTCAAAATTCAAGTATCAGAGAGGGAGAATGAAAAATATTAAAATGATTCTAGATATTTAAGAAGATGACATAAGCAAAAAGAATGAATAAATTAACAAACTGAAAGCAGTTTATTCATTGTCTAAATAACACCTACGGGTATAAAAAATCAATTACATGATTGAAACATTTGTAATCAATTCATTGTGAAATTTCATCTATTGATATACTTCCTAAAATAGAAATATAATCCTGATCATGAATAAGTTGAAGTCCAGGTAAAAAAACATATCAGTATGCCATATTTCGGAAGTAGGCACAAAATTCCTAGAAAGGGTGTATTGCTGTTAATATAGGGTAACCTAAGATGAAGCTCTTTAAAATAAGTTGAAGAGCTGAACTAACATACAGCATCAAATTGTCAAATCAGATTCACATGGCTCAGAGATCTTAACAACTTTACCATACATAATTACTAAAATACAAGAGATTCAAGGATCTCAGGTGGAACAGAACAAGACCTACGACATCAAAGTGAAATGTACCTCTAAATAGATAAGGTCTGGAAAGGAGGCTTTTGGAGTTTCTTAAACAGCAGGACCTGTTTAAGCTATGATATGTCTCCACATCATATTTAGTAGGGTTTCATAACTTATGTGACATTCCCCAAAAAGCCATGTGTCATAGATCCTGAGTTCCATCTATTATAGGTAAAGTAATTCTGAATCAGGCACATAATGCTAACGGCATTTCAGAGATTATCTCTCTTTCTCCTAGCAAATAGCATTAGCCTATTTATCCAAATATCCATTCAACAAGAAGATTAGACTGGGATCACCTGCCTTCTTTTCTTTCCTTTAGGGAACACCCCCCTGTTGAAAGGAGAAAATGTTTTCCATGGATCCCTGTCCACTGCTTTAATATCTTTCTGCCAAGAAGTTGAAGATGTTATTTCTCAAGACAGTGTAGTACTTTTAGTAAGCAAATATAAGTTTATTTTAGAACAGTGGGGAAAAAGGAATTTTAAAAGAGTTAAGATAAACCAGTGATTATGAAATCCCTGAATCTACAATTTGAGGATAAAGAAGGAACCCTAGAAGAAAACCTAGGCAAAACCATTCAGGACATAGGCATAGGCAAGGACTTCATGACTAAAACACCAAAAGCATTGGCAACAAAAGCCCAAATAGACAAACAGGATCTAATTAAACTCCAGAGCTTCTGCACAGCAAAAGAAACTGTAATTAGAGTGAACCAGCAACCAACAGAATGGAAAACAATTTTTGCAATCCACCCATCTGACAAAGGGCTAATATCCAAAATCTACAAAGACTAAAACAGATTTACAAGAAAAAAAAAAAAAACTCATTCAAAAGAGGGCAAAGGATAACAACATACACTTTTCAAAAGAAGACATAAATGAGGCCAACAAACATATGAAAAAATGTTCATCATCACTGGTCATTAGAGAAATGCAAATCAAAATCACATTGATACCATCTCATGCCAGTTAGAATGGTGATCATGAAAAAATCTGGAGACAACAGATGCTGGAGAGGATGTGGAGAAATAGGAACACTTTTACACTGTTGGTGGGAGTGTAAATTAGTTCAACCATTGTGGAAAACAGTGTGGCAATTCCTCAAGGACCTAGAAATAGAAATTCCATTTGACCCAGCAATCCTATTATTGGGTGTATATCCAAAGGATTATAAATGTTCTATTATAAAGACATATGCACACATATGTTCACTGCAGCACCATTTACAATAACAAAGACCTGGAACCAACCTAAATGCCCATCAATGATAGACTGGACAAGGAAAATGTGGCACATATATGCCATGGAATACTATGCAGCCATAAAAAATGATTGAGTTTGTGTCCTTTGTAGGGACATGGATGAATCTGGAAACCATCATTCTCAGCAAACTGACACAAGAACAGAAAATCAAACACCACATGTTCTCATTCGTAGTTGGGTGTCGAACAATGAGAACACATGGACACAGGGAGGGGAGCATCACACACTGGGGTCTGTTGGGGGGGACTAGGGGAGGGACAGTGGCCGGTAGGGAGCTGGGGAGAGATAACATGGGGAGAAATGCCAGATATAGGTGACGGGGATGGAGGCAGCAAACCATATTGCCATGTATGCACCTATGCAACAGTCCTGCATGGTCTACACATGTACCCCAGAACCTAAAGTGCAGTAAAATATTAAAAAAAGAAAAAAAGTGAGGATGGCATTTGAAGAAAGGATGAAGTAAATGATAAGTCTATTGAGGATACTTTTGGGAGCCTAAAGGGAAATACAAGCTGATGCATTCAAATCTGCAAATAATTCAGGATGCTCTCTAATTATTGGTAGCAACAATGATTCCTAAGCTAGCCACTTTGCCATTAGCTGTGAACTCCCCTCTCTTCATAATCAACTTACACAGGCTTAGAAAATATAAACTACATGTAATAGAATATTAAAAGGAACCCCCTGCTGCTCCCTGCAACTGAGCAAGAAAATATTAGATGCTCCATCCCTAAGTGGGTGATAAAACAGACCATTTTGCCTAGAACCCCATAGAGATGTGAGCTGTTGGGACTTCAACAGCAAAGACTTTGAGGAGCGGACAGATGTTGCAGGGAAATGTTAGCAGTGAGAGTATCTGAGGAAACCCAGAATATCTTTCCTAGAAGGAGTCAGCATAAAATAATTGCCAGGTTCACAAAGCACCAAGTGTCTTAGGAGAGAGCAAGTCAGGTAATAACTTTCCCTTTCTCTGACTTTTGCCTCTCTGCTGCTTCCACCCTCCAGACTTCTCCCATTAGCAACCTGAAGGAAAAAATGAAAACAACACAGCAAGGAGAAAAGAGTCAAAAAAAAAAAAAAAGAGAGAGAGGGCTTTCCTTTATTCAAGTTCTGCCCGCTGCCAGTTTCAAGTAGGGGGAAGGAAAAGTTTTCATTTAAAATTAAATCAAAGTTTGATTCTTATCTGGGACTGGACATTTTTTGCTACTGAATTGAGAATGACCTGAGAGTGATCAGAAGAACTTCTATCCAGTTGCCAAAAGGGGGCCAACACCACTGATTAAAGAGACTTGAGGGAACAATATAAAATTGCCTTTGCAATTATACCTTGTGAAATTTATTTACTAACTTTAATCTTAATATCTTGTCCATAAACATAATTAGCATAGCTGAAAGTTTAACTGAAATGCAAAAAAGAAAAAAGATGCTAAAGGTATGATTTAAACCATTGTTTCCATTCATTAAAATAATGAATCAAAATTGGCATGCAATCAAAAAGTACATATTTGTCATTTAACAGCCTAAGAAAATGTATATAGGCAGAAAAAAATTGTGTTGTATCTTGCAGATAATAGGCACTATTAATACTAGATTACATCTTTTTCAATGTTTCACAGATGGGATAATCTAAAATTTTTACCAAAAATGTATTAAAAGTTTATTCCAGTAAGTGTAAATCTTAATTTTGATTGTTTTTGTAGACTATTGAATTTAACCATGCTAATGCTAATGTTAGATATTCTTTAATTTTACATTATAAACATTCTTCATACCCTTTCATTGTATATTTTTCCTACGTTTCCATTCAATTTTAGAATGAATTCTTGGAATTAGGAGGGTCAGTATATATAAACTTTTTATGCCAAATTGCTCCAGATAAATATTAGACTAATTTCTACTTCATCTTTAGCCATGTATGAAAATTAACTTAATCTTCATGTAAGAATTGAAAAGTAGTACCTCATTACTATGTGTATTAGTTTCCTAGGACTGCCATAACAAGTACAACAAACGGTGTGGCTTAGTAAACTAACGTAGGAGCAGAAAAACAACACATTCTCACTTATAAGTGGGGGCTAAATGATGAGAACACATGGACACGTAAAGGGGAATAACACACACTGGGGCTTATTGGAGGGCAGAGGGTGAGAGGAGGGAGAAGATCAGGAAAAATAAGTAGTAGGCTTGATACCTGGGTGATGGAAATAATCTGTACAACAAACCCCTTTGACACGTTTAGCTATGTAACAAACCTGCACATGTACCACTGAACTTAAAAGTTAGAAAAAAAAATGTGATTTTTTTACTCTCTAAAAATAAAAATTAAACAATAAAAATGTATTATATCACCATTATAGAAGCTAGAAGTACATAATCAAGGGTCAACAGGATCATACTCCCTCTGAAGTTGCTAAGAGAGCATCCACCTTCACCTCTTCAGGGCTCTGGTGGTGGTCAGCAAGTCTTAGTGTTTCTTGGCGGCCAGACGCATCGCTCCAATTTCTGCCTGTCATTATGTAGCATTCTCCCTGTGTGTCTTTGTGTCCAAAATTTTCTACTCCTAAATAACAGCCACATTGGATTAGGGCCCACCCTAGTAACCTCAACTTGATTACACTTGGAAAAACCCTATTTTAAAACAATGTCTCATTTACGGGTACTAGAAGTAAATACCTAAACATATCTTTTGGGAGAACATTATGCTACTCTAATCTACATCTCTTTGTGAGTGTAGTTGAGAATTTTCTACATTTTATTTGAATCTTATTTTTCATTCTTGATCCTTTGTATTTCTAGGAAGAAGATTTTCAAAAAACTTCACTGGTAAAGCCTTTTATTAAGCCTGTTAGTCTTTTATAGCATATGTGCTGTAAATATTTTTCTGTTTGTCAATGGCCCTTTAATTTCCCTTATTCTCTTCCCCTACACACACTGTATAAAAGTTTAAAATATTTAATTAAATCTAGTAACATTTTCCTTTGTGGTTTTGGGTATCATGTCTTGATTTTTCTTAAAAAAAATCTAGCCTGGGCCAGGCGATGTGACTCATGCCTGTAATCCCAACACTTTGGAAGGCCGAGGCAGGCAGATCACCTGAGGTCGAAAGTTCAAGACCAGCCTGACCAACATGGAGTAACCCGTCTCTACTAAAAATACAAAATTAGCCGTGTGGTGGCACATGCTTGTAATCCCAGCTACACAGGAAGCTGAGGCAGGAGAATTGTTTGAACCCAGGAGGTGGATGTTGTGGTGAGCCAAGATCACACCATTGGACTCTAGCCTGAGCAACAAGAGTGAAATGCCTACGTATCAAAAAATAAAAACAAAAATTATTCGGACAAAAATGTTTACATTTATAATCACGTTTTTAATGGTTTTATTGAATATATAGGTTTTAATCTATCTGGAATTTATTTTAAGGGAAGATGTGACAAAGTTAAAACGTAGTTCCAACTTTATATAAACTATTAGATATATAGTTACATTGTTAAAATCTAATCAGCCAAGACTACGGAGAAGGCTATAGCTTGAAAAAATCAGATTTATTGACTCAGAGTGAGAGAAGGCATTCCTTAGGATCCACCGTATGCTGCTTTCCACAGGAGGGAGGAGAAAAACATCTTCTGGAAACTTTGGAGGATGTAGAGGAATCAAGGATCAGTTCTGGAGTGGTGACTGTGAGATGGGATTGGAGAAACTGGATTAACTAGGGATTGAGGACAAGGATGGCTTAGCAACCAGGTAGCCCAGTAATAGGCATAGCAGCTGTCTGGGGACGTCATCAGTAAGAAAGCGGTAGCCTCTCAAAAAGAATGTTGCTCTGGCATTTTAGAGATGCTCCATCAACTTAGAAGAAACAGTGGCTCCTGTCAACTGTGGAGCTGACTCTATCTGCATCTGTACTGTTGGCCTTATAAACGGCAGAGCTGTTTTTCCTTTTCTTGCCTAAGTTGATTTTCAGTCTCAGTTCCAGTAAAGTTTTTACTGTTTCAATATATTAAACATAATATGTAAATATTTATGTATTATAGATTCATTTTATGATCTCCTTTTATACTTTTACCTAGTAATCTGAAATACAACTTGAATCAGTTTTGTTTCTCCTTTGACCATTTTTAAGCTTGTTCTTCTGTTCTAATAGCTTTCTTATTCTACCAGCTCCAGAATTACATTGCTTTATTATGCTTTGTTTCCGTTTTAGTTTCTTTCTTAGTATGTCTTGACTGATTCTTGTTTTCATTTTTTAAATCTTAAATAACAAGTATAATGATATTAGTATTACAAAATCAACTATGAGTATCAGAAAAACCAATATAACT